>BMAU01016839.1:0-205000 GCA_019973935.1 Trichonephila clavipes | reverse complement strand
ATGTATGAAAGTACACTGCTCAAAACAATTAGGGGAGCACATGATTTTAACAAAAGTAAGCAAAGATGTATACCAATAAGTAACATAAAATGAATCATCCGTAATGTAAAGACTACCAGGAAACGGAAAAAGAAAACTTTATATGCAAATCAAAGTTCATGACGTCAAAAACGAGAAAAAGGAGATAAGGGCAGAAATTGGGATGTTGCAAAAACGTCTGTTTTATTGCCGTAACTGTGAAATTCGATTGCGCAGTATTTTTTTTTTTTTTTTGAGGCAAGGTTACTTGAGAATGTCTGAACAACGTAATTTACCGGAATCCATGGCATGGCGTGTTATAGGCAGACTGGAATCCGGGCAAACACAACGTAGTGTCACGGACAATGTTGGAGTCGCCAGAAGTGTTGTTGCAAGGATGTGGAATCGATTCAAAGAAACAGGAAATGTTAGACGTCGACCAGGGGCAGGTCGGCCACGTGCCACTACATCAAGTTATGACCAGTATATACAGCTAACAGCCCGTCGAAACACAACAGAGAATGCTACGCAGCTGCAAAGACAGTTGCTCTTGGCAACAGGACGAAGGGTGTCGAGCCAAACAGCACGTAATCGGCTTCATGAGGGAGGGCTCTATGCACGTAGGCCAATGGTCTGCATTCCGTTGACCCCACACCACCGTGCGGCCCGAAGAAGATGGGCTACTGAACATCGAGATTGGGAGCAACATGATTGGAGCCAAGTGCTGTTTACAGACGAGTCACAATTCAGTCTAAAGAGTGACATCCGACGTGTTCTTGTATGGAGGAACAGGGGCACTCGAAATAACCCCGCATTCGTTCGTGAAAGATCACAATACAGAAGAGCTGGTTGGATGGTATGGGGTGGAATCAGCATAGGCGGACGTACGGACCTGCATATCATTCGGAATGGCACTTTGACGGGCCGAAGGTATGCAGACGAGATACTTCGACCTTATGTCCTCCCTTACGCTGTAGCCATTGGAGATTCCTTTGTTTTCCAGGATGATAATGCCCGACCGCATAGAGCTCGTCTGGTGGAGAACATGCTTGAAGCTGAAACAATACAGCGTATGGAATGGCCAGTGTGCTCTCCTGACCTGAATCCAATCGAGCATGTTTGGGACATGCTTGGACGACGCATTGCTGCGCGACCAAGGCCGCCTGCTACTGTTCGAAACTTGGAGATTGCACTTTTGAGGAGTGGAACAGTATTCCCCAAAGTCTGATCGATAACCTCATCGCATCCATGGCAAACAGGTGTGCAGCAGTCTTAACTGTTCGAGGAGCCCACACGCCCTATTAAAACTCATGCATCATGTCTAAACAGTACCTTTTTTATCGTTTACATGTAACCAAATTGTTACCCTAAATCATCTTTTCATGTTTTTTCCATATTTTCAAAGAATTAAAGATTAATTCCAAATTTTTTTACACCTTTTTCTGTATTGTGCATTGATACGCGTGTACTATGCATTGTATGCCAATACGTGGCTGTCTCACACGGTTTTCTTCACTTTTTTGCTTGCTCCCCTAATTGTTTTGAGCAGTGTATATAAGAAATGCACTAAAAAGATACAAAACTGTTTAAAAAAATATTAACCTGAGAATGTAAAATAATAATCCATTAATAGAAATGTTTAAATATGCAATAATCAAAGTGTACTAAACGTGTATTTGCCAAAAAGGTGGAAAAAAAAGCAAAACAATGATAGTTAGTTAATAATTGGTTTGATTGAGTTTTACCTAAAAATAACTAACCTTAACTTTAAAGCATTATATATAACCTTAAAATAACTAAGAGGATATATATAATTTCTGAATGTATTTATAGTAATTGATTTTTCACAGAAAATAAATAATTAATCTATTTGATTTTTTACACTTAGTTATAAATACTACATATTCATAATAATTTTCGGTAAGCTAATCCCTAAAAACTAATTTAATGTGTATGTCCTTCATCAATAAATTATATTTTTGGCTAAATCACAATTGCAAGAGTAGAATTATATATAAGCTGTAAGACGTTACAAAAGAATATCCTCAAATAATTCATTTTTTCACAAAATGTATTTCAATTTGACAAAAGTTATCCTGGTCATGAACTAGAAAAAATAAATATCAAAATAATAATTAAATAAAAGAGGACTCGATTAAGCAAATTAAATATTATGTTTGAACAATGAAACAGCCACAGTGTTCATAACTTCAAGTTTCAAATATTCCCAATGAGTACGAGAGAATAGGATGCGAAGCAAAATATTAATACTTAATGTTTCATTTTCATCATTGTTATTCCAAGGAGAATTTTGCTTTCAATGCATTCTATGAAAACCATTTAAATATCTTTTACATCACAACATATGTTCGTAATTGCTAAGAAATAGAAATGCGATGCTTATCAAAATAAAAAGAAAACGAATTTGAGGGAAACAGAAAAATTTTCGAATTTTCATTCTTCTTTCTTATATTTTTAATATTCTGCCGTATGTTTGCATGTTAAAACTACAAAGAATCAACTTAGGCAATGGAGAAAGCTTGTTGAAAGTTATTATTCTGCTTAAGTTGAAATGAATTTTGTTAAAAAAAAATATGAATAAAGATTCTTAAATATTTTGCAGTGCCTTTTTTTAACAGCTTGAAGAAAGATTTCCAAGCTTTTGTAACGGGTGAGAGCAAAATATTTGTAAAACATTTTATGCACTACTTTGAAAATAATTGATCTCTTTATCCGCCATTAGTTTTATACGTTACTGGGATTTTAATGCCGAGATTATTTTTTTTACTGTTTCACTGCTTCTTTTCTTTACAGTTTTTTCTCTCTTTTCTTTTAAGACCTTTTCGGGTTTGTTTTGTTAGCTTAGTTTTGTTCCTTTGATGCATTCATTTTAAGAAAAGTCCGTCTTCACAAAAAGGCAATTTTTATTCTCATTTTCTAGCTTGCTAAGAAAGAAATGTTTTAATGATAATGAAAATCAATCAAAACTGCATTAGTTCAACCAACAAAAGATTGCACTCAGCAATAAGAACTTGATTAAAATATGAAAAAGGCGAATTTTAATGATCCTTTTCTATGGTATCCGGTGCAATAATTAAGAGTATTTGCTGCTTTACTGCAATTTAAAAGATCTTATTATTTTATAATGTTTTAATATTCTGACTTCAGTTTGCAAAATTATTTTAAACTGGTATTATTACTTACAATTATTTTATATCTAGCTACAAAGCCTATATCTAACAAAATTAAAGTAAAATCTTATGTTTTATTTGCAGCTAGCCTCGAAGTCGATCGGGTCAGAGCTATCTTATTTCATGAATCCAACTAAATTACGCGTACTCGTAATCATTGATGAATTTGTATTCATAGTATCAACATTTAATAGCCATTTAACTACATTTTAAGATTAAATAGAGAAACGCTTAGAGAATTAATACAATTAAAATTACAGCAGGAAATAACGGGAAGGTTGCTCTAAGCGTTCGATTTTACATTATCTGTGTTATAAAAGGTAAACATACAGTCACAACTAACAATTCAGGGGGCGGTTTTGGGACGAAGTAGATGTTCCAACAGATATTTTTTATAAAATTTGATTAAAAAAAACTATTTCCAGCTGGGATTTTTAAAATTAACTTTTCTACTAATACAAAAATAGAATTGTCTTTCAGATTTCTTTTGGCACTTCAACTGTGGCCACGGTAGCCTAGTGATTATAGTTTCGAATTCGAAGCCACCGTGTTGCGGTTTCGAATCCTGGTGGCATTGAAGACCTACCGCGTAGAGAGGGATGGTACACCACATAAAATATAGCGAGCTCAATTTCCTCCAATTAGCGTGTAGTAGTTTGGAGGGGAGGGTTGCCAAAACTCAGGTGTCGTCTTCGTCACTTGACCGAGGTTGGAAATATAAAAGATCAGACGATAAGAGCCCTCGTGCGACGTTAATACAACTTTCACTTACTTGACACTCTAACTCAGTGTTTCTCAAACTGTTGGGTGCGCCCCCTAGAGGGGAATGATAACCATAGGAGGGGGGGGGTGCAAGTATATTAAAAAGTCGGAAACAAAATATCACTTTAAAATTTATTAATTTATTGAAAGTAGACAGTCAAAATACATTCTGACATAATAAAAAAATTGAAAAATACCTTTACGATGTTATAATAATCTGATAAATGTATCATTACTGCACAATGTATTTTATTATGAATTTTGCAACACTGAGTTAAGAACAAGATTAATAATTACCAGTGACTCCACGTGCTTGCCATATATATACGTACAATTATATGCAAAAGCGAACACTTATCTAAATAATTTGTACAGTTTATAATTAATCCCTGAACTGCCGATTAAAAGTTACGCGTTTCGCACGTATGCAAGCGTATGGAGTGTATTGGAGGGGAAAGGAATAAATAAAAAAAAGTCCTCTGAAATAAAGTTAAATCCTCCGCAAACACTGTCAAGGTCATTTTATGCATTCCAAAGCTTTCGGAATAATTTTATGGATTGCAGTAAACAGAAAAGATAGTATTTCATAAAGACGTATATATACGTTCGGGGAAATTTACGCACTGGCTGAGTGAGACGTTTATATACGCTGGCAGCATTTAAGTAAAAATTGTACTGCAGCTTCAGCGTCAGAGTATCGTATTGTCGAATTTAATACATTGTTATTGTACGGAAGTGGGCGAAAAAAATTATGCTTGAATATTGGTCCGTAAGTATTGAAAATTTGAGCAGCACTGCTCTAACAGTCAAAATATTTGTTCACATTTACGTTTAAGTGTTTTAAGGTGGATAAATTGTTCTGAATTATACTCATTACTTTTCCCTAATATTCAAAAAACTTTCGTAAAGTATTTGGATAAAATAAATATATTAAGTAATTTTTATGAGTTATATACATAACAAAATTACACATAATGAACGTGTTATTTTAGTGGTAGTTTAAAAATAAATATAAAAAAAACTCGCATCGAAATATTTCAGTTTTTCTGTTTCTTTATGCCACATAAATGAATTTTATTTCTTTAAGTGCTTCCATATTAAATATTCAAATGTTCAGTATTATTTTCCGAAGGCTTTTGTAATTCTTATTGACATGATAGCGCAAAGTTCATGATCGCCATCTCTAGAATCGACAACGCTCTATTTGAGTAAATGGTTCCCACTGGACAAAAGACCCATTGTGGAAAATGATGGAGTTGATTCACGCAGAGATTTCTATGTAAACTCTAGGATGGGGTGGGAAAGTTACAAGTGGGGATTAATAGGCTCAGAAATTCTACTCGATGTTCATCAGATGCTGAAAATTGCAGTATTTGTCGTCAGAAGCCTTCATATAATTAGTGTAATGTGGAAATTAAACTGAGACAAAATATAGACAACATATTTAAATTGTTCTATTGAACAATTCGGTAGTTTAATAGAATGAAGCAAAACTATACTACAGATTTCCATATACCAGATTCTGTAGATTATTCACATTCTATAAGTATTTCATTTAAAATGTATAAGATATTTTACAGTTATTATTTGATATTGGAAATTTTGCCTAGGTTTCACTTTTTTGATGGTTTATTTCTTATAGCCATTAGATGATTAATACCGACGAAGTGAAAATAAAATGTTACGAAGTTTCACAAAACATAAACTTTACTTTACAAATGAATCAATTAAAGATTTAAAAATGTATTTGCGACATATTTCATCATTCAGAAATGTATGTTGTTTGCCACTCCTTATCTAATTTAAAATTGTACACATGAATTGGAATCAAATTGAAATCCTTCAAGAATGGACCAAAATATTAAAATTTTTTACTGATGCTTCTGTTGTAGTTCAGTGTACATCACATACACAGAAAGAAAGATGCTTGAGTTTTTTTTTTTTAAAACATAACTCAAAACCAAAATTTAAGAAAAAAAATGTATTCATCCATTAATTTACAGTATATTAATTTACAATACTGTAGTCTAAAACACATTTACAAAGTCGTTAAAAATAAGCCTTTGTTTGCGAATGGTTTTTGTAATTATATGGAGTTTCTAAGGTTTATATCAAGTTTAGTATTCACGATCGAAACTCACAAAAATTAATTAACACATTCCTTAATTTACTTCAAATTTTACATTTTTTTTTTTCATTTTGAGTAGAGTAACAAATTTATAGCCTGTATGAATGGAAAAGAGAAGACAAATAAAAGCAGTTTGGGGTAAAAGGTGCAAATTACACACATACATATGCAGCTTAATCGATATCTAAATTTGGATGTGTATCTTAATTTTCAATTCATTAGTCATGTGACTCTATAAGCAAATATTAATATTTGTTAAACTCTGTACCCCTAATGTTCCTTGTTAATTCCTTTTATCGACTGATTTGGGGATAAATCATTTACAGAAATGAAAACTGCAGTTTGCTTAGAATCATAATGTATTTACATAACGGGATTAAAAGAGATGAATACAATAATACACAAAGTAATATAAATTTTAAAAAAATTAAGCTAACAGTTTTTTAATGCAAGTCAATTCTAGTCCATTACTTTTCAATTGTGAGATTATAAAGATCTCTCGAAAGGAAAAACAAAGTATAAAACTATATTATTTAATATTTTCCAGCATGTCTGCTAAATTTTATTGTTAAAGCCTTTTTTTTCTTACTCAGTTTGAATAAATCCGGTAACCAAGAAGCTTGTTATTTTTTGCAATAAAAAAGAAAGTAGTTCTTTTTTTACGTAAAATTATTTCATTCATCAGAATGTCCTTCTCCGTATTGGACAACCTTTTTCTAGTAAGAAACTACTTTCTCACACAATTCCATTTTTATAAATTTGCTTTTTCTTGTTTACAAAAAATCACCTCCTCCATTTCTAATTCTTTATTATCAAGCTGATTGCTATACATATGCCATGTGCACAAATAAAAAAAAGTTCATAATTCATAATATGTTGGAGATCTGTCTGCGTAAAGAAAAGAATGAGGTAGGGTCTCTCACTTTTTAAATGTAAACTTTTTATTTTGATCTCTGCTAAGATATGTGGGCGTGTGTTAACCCATTTATTTGATTTCCACTTATTTCCTATTCTTTTAAAAATGCTTCCGTGTTTTTTAATGTATTACTCTGAGCACTTTTACATGTTATTGATAAGTTAAACTAGAATTGCTACCAATTATTGTTTCCGATTCGTCGCTATTTAGATTTGATGCATTGTATAACGTGACGCTATCTTGTAGAATTTCAGCCTGGGACAGAATTTTTTTTTTTAATTGTCTTGAACATTTCTTGATGAACTGTCTTCCCTTCAATCGTAGTGCAATTTTTTGTGCAACTTCTGTAGTGCTAATTCCAGGTTTAAACTAATAGTGCAAAGACTGGCGTGTTAATATTGTCATATAGTTCAAATTCTTGTAGTTATTGGATGCTTAAGTGAAATAATGATAGTCAGTACTCGAAGCTGTGTATTCCATGAACTGAATATTCCTTTAGTTTCTATATTTCTATAACTATGGAAAATTCAAGAACTTTTTATACAGAATACAACAAATTACACAAATAACAATTGCAGTTAATAATAATACGCACTAGGACCTTCCAGAAGAAACTAAAGTCAATACAAAGAAAACAGAAGTTACTTTAGGCAATTCACCTGCAGCCGGACTCGATCTATCGACACTGCTCGTGATTCGGAAGCTCTACCAACCGAGCAGAGGTAATCTAGATTGAAGTGAACTATTTTTGGTACAATATTATTCCATTTACCATTTAAGATGTGTAGCTATATTTTAAATTGAAAGATGCTGAAGATATGATCTATAAGTAAAATAATGCATTTGATAATATAACGGATAAACATATCAGAATTCTGTTCTATAGGTAAAAAAAAAATCAAAACAAAACTTTCTTGGTTATCTAATACAACATCACTTTTGTTTACCAGAACTACGGTAAAAAGTTTTTATTATGAAAAATCCTTCTAAATAAATAACTTATCGAGCCGTATTCATTCATCCTTAAAACTTATTCAGCAGCGGTTCTTTATTCTACTGAAATCAAACACTGGCGTATTTAACTCTCCCATTTATGAAAGAGCTTCCCTGATGATTTAAAGTTGCCCCAGAATACATCAAGTGAAATTATTCTGTTTCGTGAGAGGTCTCCAAAGAATTATGACACGCAAACACATCGTTAGTGGCCCCAACGGTGGATTTTTTATTGACTTCCCATCAAGAGTTTTATTGTTTGAAATAAATAAAGTAAATAGATTGTAATTTATGCATTGTTAAAAGCAGATACGTGTACATCACATTGAGTTTGGATTAGCCATCATTTAAAACAAGTCTCACGTTGATTCGATAAATGCATTAAAAGCATTTCTAGTTCATTTAGAGCTGTTTTATAACAATTTGCTTTTTCAGATTTGCACTTTTCTTTCTACAGTTGGTTAAATTAGACAGTCATTTTCAAAAAATCCTATTTCATTTACCTTGAAAGTCTGGAAATGATTTTTGATTGTAGCATTTAAAATAATTTAGGAAGGGAAATCCTTATAAAATGCTTTCCATATTACTGAGAAACAGTTTTTAAAATGATCGATAAATCTCCCAGCTAACTTATTTTAAATTAAAACACTAATAATCGAAGTCTAGGGAGATATTTTTTAAAAATCTAAGTCGGTTTTAATAATTCAAAGTAAAAAAAAAAAAATTCTACATTTATAAGTGATGTTCAGAATTAATGATATTTTTTTATTCTTATTATCAATATTTTTAGAGAAGGCAAATGTTTTTAGATGTTTCTTCTTTTTCTTTAGCTTTTTTAATAAAAATGCTTTGGTTCGATCTTTGAGAATAAATAGAAGAATTATACAAGAGTCGAAGCCAAAATGTAAAGAGTATTCCTGATCATTTATTGGAAATAAGAAGAAAAAATGTCTTATATACCTTAAATTTATAAAAACTTAATAAATTTTCAGCTCACCGCTTAAATGTTAATATCAATTTACGATATTCTTCCTATACAACAAATTAATTATTGTGAATTTTACTGAATAAATAATTCCACTGGACATAATTTAAAATGAACTTAAGCACAAACTTATTCAGTGGATTAAAATACTATAAAATATCTGCAGCAGATTGCGGGGGGAAGCAACTGAGAATTAGTTGCATAAAAATAAAACAACTTAATTAGTTTTTTATTGGCATTTAGATTTATTTCTGTACGCTGAAGAATAAAGGAAATGAGATTGTATACATGAGATTGAATTCCTTTGGAAGGAGATTTGTATTTCACGATGGATATTTCTTTGTAAAGCATCCTAAATATATTTTGTTTTTATATTCGAGAAAATATTGTTATGTTTATTAACAAAAAAAGATTCTGATGTTTATCTTTCAATTAAATTGAACAAAACATTGAAGTGATCCCATTTTAAAATTATGAAAAAAACATCAGATCATATTTACCTTCACTGCGTAAAACTACTTTTAAAAAGTACTATAATTTTCAGCTAGATATGAGATAAACAAGGTTTAAATGGGTGTAGTATTTCCATTCAATTTAATTGTTTTTTAAAGTTAAATTTATGAAATAAAAGGAATTAATTTTTTTCATTTGTACCTTATCTTCCTTTCTTTTTAATAATTACAAGTGCAAAACTGTTATACATTTTATATATACAATTCTTTTATGTGTAATAGTGTATATCTATATATAATAGCATACCCCACAACTTTCAGCTTCTAATTATGAAACTTTGCAACATTCTGGTATATTTATTTCTTTTTTAAGCCTTTCTTGATGCACACAAATCTTTGAAAAATAGATACTAGTACATTTATATTAAGTAATAAATAGTAAACTAACTTTAAATGAAAAAAAATTAAAAGGGACTAAACACTTGAGTTAACTACTAAAATTAAAATATATTTAATTTTAAACGTAATTTTAAATTCAGTTTTTTAAGTTTAATAAACGGCTATATAACGTTCCTTATTCCCATAGTTAGCATTAAATTTGTTGTATTTTAAAATATTTATTTCGTTTTCTAAGTCTCTTGATGTACAAGTATTCTAAGAACAGGTGTGAAGTTTCTTAGAAACTCAATTAGTGTAATCACGTTATAAATTTTAAATTAAATTAATTTAGCTATAATTTGCATTAGTTTGTTTTCTAGAATTTAATTGAAACTATTTTTCTAAATTTAATAATATTAAATGATTTTAATTATTCATTACATTGAAAACTATTTTTTTTATCATTAATGCATTACAATCAAATTAACGGTAAGGAATGAAATTTATATAAAATAATAAAATGTACACCTTTAACATTTTATTATTTTTCCCTTGTTTCTCTTCAAACGTAACTTAATTTAGATTATAGAAGATCAGTTAAGTTTAAAAAATATTTCTTCAAACGAAGAAAAAGTTTAATATTGCTCATAAAAATATTTGTTGTAAGTTCTAATTAGTATTATGATATGTGTTATTTTTAAAGAAGACTTTCATTCTGTTAAAATTCATAAAAATAACTCTTTAGAACTTTAATTGAGTTATTGTCTGCCTGCTTATGTTTAATTACTTTCAACGTAAAATACATTTTATTTATTAAGAGCAACGTTCAACTAAATAAAAAAAAGCTTCATTCTTGAGCTTTGTTTTATTTGTGTTTTTGGCGTGTACGCTTAATTATCCTGTTACTACATAAATGGATTTTTTTTGTTCTATAAATATGGCGTAACATGTGAAAGAAGCCGCATGATGCTTGTTTTGTTTATTCTGAAATAAATTTCATGATTCTAGAAAGAAGAATTTAAAGCACCTAAGTAACTCCCAAATGTTTGACAAAGGTTATATTTTAATTCCATTATGTTAAAAGTTTCTTAATTGGTTTATTTTATGCGTGCAATGATAAACATAACATAACACTTAGTTTACAAAGTCTCATAAAATAAATAAGATGGAAAACCTTATATTCGTTGGCAAGCTATAAAATGCTCTAAATATAGATTTATATAAGTTATATATATATATAGTTTGAGAATCATACATTTTTACGATAAATATTGAGTGTTTGTACGTATACTTGATTCAGAACTTTTTTTTTGCCTAAATTTACTGAAAATTCTTTATGACTAGAGCGGTGCTTCTCAAATTTTCAATATTTGCGACTCAATTTTCAATCTAAACTTTCATCGCCTCCCATTCAATTACAATGTGTTGAATGCAACAATAACGTACTTTGTAGCTAAAGATACAGTACGACCTTATAAATTATCAAGATAAGTATTAAATTTTGTATATGACAAACCCATGGGAGTCGGTAATAAGTATTAAACTTGTTTCAGTTTAGTATTGAAAAATAATTATCAAAAACATTGTTCAGTACCGAAATATTTCTATTATATGAATGTAAATGTGCATTTAATTTTTTTACATCATAATGTATTTTGCTTTGCTTCCTTTCTCAGTAAATTAATACTTAATTTAAATCTTTTATCTTCAACTTTTCAGTATGCTCACACCCCTACATAGAGATATCACTCTCCCTAGGGGGCACTCCACAGGTTGAGAAGCGCTGGAATAGAGAGAAAAACCTATAAACATTTTTCTTCATAAATATTCAACAATGAATATCTTTATTTTGCCTTACGCTCTCTCTCCTAGAATAAAATAATTAACACGCAGTTTCCTTAAAAAAAAAGAAAAGAAAAACCGCAATTAATGTTATACTAGACATTACCCACCCATTTCATTGGGTACTTCAAGATAGTGTACGGAACATTTTTTTAAAAATTTGATATTTGTCATTAAGCTTTTGAATGCATTCATAAACACTTTCGTAATACTCACCTTTTGATTTTAGTAAAGTAGGACTTGAATTTCTAAACGGAATATATTTACCATTTACGTCACCGTGACCCTACTTCGAGGAACTTGGTTCCCATAAAATCAGTTCTTCGCCAAATTCTATTCAACGAAAGAAATATACTTGTCAAATTTCAGATATGTTGGTCTAATACTTCAGAAAAGGAAAATTTGGTTTCCCAGTAGCCCTCCCCACCCTTTGGGAAGTTGACTTCCGTTAAACCCGATCTAAGACCCTGCGGAATGAAAATAAATCGCCAATTGCAGTAACCGTTATCTAAAAATAAGCAAGGAGAGTTTTCTACTATTTATTGTTTATCGCGATAATTGCGACTTCACACATATACAAACACTGTAATCTAACTTACAAGATTATTGAAAAAACTTATCTCTTGACCCGCTCGTTGTCCACTTGACGACGTTTTCATAAACTGCAAAAGCCTTGTACAAATCAACTCCTATATCCCTCCCTATGCTCTGAATGGACGTTAAGTGTGAATACTAACTTCAAAGTTCTATTTACAAATCACGTTCCACTATTAACTTCTTACGATTCCGCGATTGACCTTATACAGTAAAACGTCGTTTATCCGAACGTTTATTAACCGGAGCATCAAATATCCGTATCATTTTTATTGTCAACTACACGTACTGTATATGAAAATGCATGGAATAAGCTGTGGCTAGATTTAGAACGCGAAAAAGACTTCAAAGATGACCGCAGGGAAGAGAATACCAACATTGTCCAATCAATCCCAGATTTTCAAGAATGCAATGAAGAAGATGTAGAAATCTGGATGGCATGGATGCATAAGATTGTGGATTTCAAATTACTAAATGATGACGAGATTCTGTCTTCCCTGCAAGAAGAATCCAACCATGTTGACGACGAAGTGGATAAAGACCAGAGGATAACAACAACAACGAAAGTAGCAAGGGTCCATCAAATGCTAACGTGTTTTCTGCTTTAGAGACAGACATGGAGTGGTACGAACAACAATTAGAGCGCTCTCCTACTCAACTACTGCTGCTCAAGAGAATCAGAGACCTTGCAGTGAAAAAAAGGTGTACAAAGGTACAGCAAAAAATAAGTGATTATTTTCCAAAAAACGATACAATTGTTAGGTTTTGTACTTATTTTGCGTTTACTTCAAGAACGTTTCTCGCATGTGATGATTTTTAATATTCGTATAGTGTCCGGTTTCATACACTGCATGGTTTGCATTCGGTTATCCGAACAATCGCGTGTCCGGTTCCAATTGATTCGGATAAACGACGTTCTACTGTACACTTATTGACATGGTTTTAAAAGCATTTGCATTAGTATAAAATCAAGTTATTGGAAGTCAAATCACATTTAAAAAATAGTTTCTCAAGAAGGGTTAGTGGAAGAAGTGGATAGAACCCGTCACAAAAGGGGGGTTTCGAAACAAATAAAATAAAAACATAAATGTTAATTTTTTAAGAATATTTTGTAAGAAATAGGCTTACTGCTTCTTTGAAACATCAGAGAAGCATCTTGCAAAATTTTGGAGAGATACGATGCAAATTGGGAATTTGTACAGGTTTCAAACAAATACATAAACATCCAAATTAATACATAAGACAAAAATAACCCTAAAATATATCACATTAATTTAAATCTAAATTATACCAACACATGCGGACAGACACATGAGATATAAAGCATTAACTTCGTTTCGTTAAGCAACTTTATTGAATTCCAACGGTTGTTATTCAAATATTAAATAAAAACCCTTTTATTTAGTTAAAAAATGCAGCTTCTCTCTCATTTTCCCGAGCACCATCAATTTTCTCTACAGTTGGTACCTATTCAGAACCTAGTAAAAACCTTTAGACACAAATCGTTACATTCAAGTGCTGCCATGATGAGATCAACAAAATATTGAGTGTACAAAACATTCGGTAGTTTTATATTTTTTTTCTCCTTAATCCAATGTTAACCTCAGGAACTTTCCTTTCAAGACGTTCCACTCAACTAAGGAAATATTAAAGAAATATAAGTATTAAAGAGAGAAGAAGGGACTCTATTTTCTTGGATGAGGAGAAGAAAAAAACATTGAAGAAAAAATAAGAAGAGTGGAAAAAAGAGAGCAAAAACTGGTGCTTTCATCTCTACTATCCTCAGGAGGCCAGCGCTCGGTATATTTGTCACTGTGGACAACCGTTGCTGGCCGAGCAATTTGTCAATATTCTCTTATCCGCTTTTCTGTTGACGGTGATGAATGCGTGCGGATTACGTAGAGTGAAGAGAAGGAGAAAAATATGTTTGTTCAATTGAAAGCGTGTCTTAGGGGTTGAGAACTGAATTGATTTGAAACGGAGAGATAGTACGAGGAAGCTGTAACTTATCTTGGATATGTTTTTTGAAAAATGAACATCTTCATACATCAGAATTGTTTCATATTTTACATGTGCATTGCAAGCTTTGTAACTTATTTTTAAATATATATAGATTCCGCTTCAAGTTGAGCATCTCGGTCTGAAACCTTTAGCCAAAAAGCAGATTTAAAGAACTACCAGATTCAAATTTGCCTTTCTGCGAGAAGGCAGAATGTTTCTTTTAATGATCTTGTTAAGTGAATTGAATTTGATTTAAATTGTTGAGAGTGATTTTTACTTGCTAATCATTCTGTATTATTTCCTAAATCCTTAATTCCATAGTCAGTAAAACGATTATATTTCCATTTTATTTTTATGTTAATCCAGTAATTTTGTTCATCCTCTTAGATATTTTGGTTTATTGGACGACACATACTGAAGACATGTATACAGCACAAATAACGTTACGTAATTGACTCTAAAGCTAGTGCAGCTCAGATGATTTGTAACGACATCTGTGTTCATTTAACATTTAATTTATAACACATTCAATTATCAACATTGTTAATTCCTCTGCACATACTATTAAATAGTTCCAAAACACAAGTTAAAATGATCAAAATTGTGAAAGGTTGAGCAGTCTGTATCACAATGCAGTGCCTTTTCATCACACCACCACTCACAATTCTTCTTTTTATACATTAAAATCATTCTGAGCTCTCAAACTGACAACACGTAGTGCTAGATGATCTCTGGCATGCACTAATGAGCATCTATTATGTTTTCTTGAGCAAAATACTGAAATCTTCTTATAACTAAAAACTGAGCTTTACAGCTGGTGAAGTAATTTTCAACGTGTAACAAATATTAATCAGTGATGATATATGTAAGCGTTAAGGTGCAAAATAATTCGAATGAATCATTGTCGATTTTGGGATACAGGGGAATAATAGAAATATTGATACTTATTTAAAAATAATAATATAATTGTAATTGAAATCGTTTTAGATGCATGAACATGAATAATGCTTACACTTTGAAATCCATGCAAGGGTATAAAAAATAGTTGTTGGTTTTTTATTGCTGATACAGATTTAATTGTTATTTAAAATGGAAATTTTCACATTAACAGGTGCATAAATGTACAGATAATTCAACTTAAAAATTTTACTTGCTTTGCTTTATTTTATGTAATTGAGTACCATTTTAATTTGGTGTAAAAAAGTTCATTTTTCCTTCTCGCTGACGTCCCAGTTACCTTAATGCAATAATTTCTAAAATAGCCTAGGATTAACTTTGAAATATTTTTTTAAAAAAAAAGTAATTGTTTTCTTTATTGCGGATAAAGATTTGTTCTTGACAGAATATTATGAAAAATATAGTCCGAAGTGCTAGTTTCTACACTGTTTTGAAATTCACCCTCATCTTACAGAGTAACTTGTAGGTATAGTATCCGAGCGATTATAATCACCATTTCTTTTCGAGGGTTCGAGGTGGCCGCGGTAGCCGAGTGGTATAGGTATCGGACTGTGGCTTGCTTTGTCACAGGTTCGAGCCCAGTACCACTAAAGACCCGCCGTGTAGGGCAGCGATGCACGTTAAATCTGTCGAGAGCTGAAACGTCCTCCCGTTGGTGTGGTGTGGTAGTTGGGAGAGGGGGGTGCCAGCTCAGGTGTCGTCCACGTCACTTGACCATGGTTCAAAATTACGTGGTCCGTCGCCAAAAGCCCTCGTGTAGCTGAACAGTGCGACGTTAATATTCAATCAATCAATCAATCAATCGAGGGTTCGAGTCCTGATGACCCGCCAGTTAGAGAGGTTGATACCCCAAATTGGGTCGATGTGGAAGAAAATGCACAGGTGTCATTCTAGTCATTTGACCAATATTGAAAATTATGGGATTGATTGCCAATAGTCCTCGTGTTATTTAAGTTGAGAAATTAATAAATAATTCATAAATTATAAGGCCCAGTGGTCGAGTGGTAGCGTATCGCATCGACGCCACAGGTCCGAGTTTTATTCTCAGGCTGGTCAAGCTCGATTCAACCTTTCATCCCTACTGCTGTGGGTCGATAAATGAGAACCAATCTTGATTGATGACTTTCTCAATGGGGACTGACTACCTGATCGGGACATCTGCTCATGCACCGCAGCGCCCAATGGTTAAGTATACTAGGATGGGCACAGTAGGCCCTAACCCTCATGAGCTGTTGCGCCACTGAGTTTGAATTAATAAATTCTAATCAGTTATTTATTGATAAGAAAAATTGCGTATGTAGGATATTTTTACATAGATTCAAATCGTGAAACTAAATATACGCTATTACTTTGAGTGCAGATTATTAAAAAATAATTTGAAGTAATATATATTTCACAAAAGATGAACGATAAAGAAAACGAAAATAAAACCCGGTTACACTGTTGATACGGTTGCTGAAAAATGCAAAACGTGATATTGAAGTATAAATACAATTAAAAAAACTAATGGAAGTGAGATAGAGCTAATGAGTGTTTTCGAAATTCAAAGAATTTGCGCAATTTCATTTTACATTTAGCCAACTGCAAAACGAACTAAATGGTATTTATTTGAAGGATGTCCCGTAATTATTTTGATTTTCTAGTCTTTTTGACATATGGTAGTAATTTAGCACAGTTAATTAATAACAGAAACTACTGAAAATTACCCTTCTAAAAATGCTTGAAATATATTCACGAGCTTAATTCTCTCTTCCTTATTTCCCCTAAATTAGATGAATAGTTTGCAATGGCGTAACATAGTTTGTGGAGATCTTTTAATGAAATTGGCGAGATTTCCAGTTTCCTATTTCATTGTCTGTGCTTTTACGTGTTCATTTCTGCAATGCGAATGCTATGGGAGAGAGCAGAGTCGTTTAATTTTTGCAGTTTCAACCCTTACACATTACGGTCTCTTACTTTGCAGATTTATATCTTAGGACTCCACAATGTAAAATTCTGACAGCTTCTAAAACGAATTTATACTTTTGTTTAGTAAATAAACAAGCATATATATATCATTGAAATGTACGACCTGAATAATTAGTTTATGTTTACATGGAAAATAAAATGCTTTGTGGGATTGTCTCTAACACCGGCAATTTAATAAAATATCCAGTGAGGAATGATTTAATGAAATCAAATTATTCAAAATTTTATTTCAAAAGGTGAAACATGTGTTTTCATATAAGATTGTTACGTTGTGTAAAATAACCCTCGTTAAACTTATAAGCTTTTTTAATACAATAATTGGGGAATCGTTGACATTTTTACTTTTGGATTTTTCTCTGTGTTCCCTTCCAAAGCTAATCCCGTTTGCACTTATAAGCTGCTAGTGTTTTATTTTTCCATCAATTGTATTATTTCTGCTTTAGCAATTCTATTCCTAGAATATATTTACTAGGAAATACCTTTCAGCTTCGTTGAGTGCTTAATTATATGTATGACTATACAAAATGTTTTCAAGTCATTAACATCTAACTCCGAGAGTATTAAGATTTCAATTGTATTCAAAAATATTTTTACGGCCATCGTGACTTCATTTAAAAAGGAAAGATTTAAATTTCTAAAACTGAAGTATATATATTTATCTTTTACTCTGTAGTAACCTCTCTCCTCCATAAAATTGATTTCTTGCAGATCCCAACTCAACAAAGGAACATGCTTTCCAAATTTCAATCACATAAGTCTGATAGTTTAACCTTTTCACGACGGGTGTGTCTTATATGCATCAGTTTCAAACCCTCTAATCGGGTGATCGGCCGTTAAATTCATTTTTCCGTGGGGATGTTCAATCCTGCAGATCAAGTACGAAACGCGATTTACCGGTGCTTCATCCAGCTGCCGGTGACATTTGGGTTGGATGCATATGTGACACATCCGTCTCTAAACTGCTTTCCATTAATCAGTACATCGTCACGGAAATGTTTAAAATGGGAATGTTTTGTCTATAACACTTCTGCAACCCCACTTTTAAGTCAATTTCTACAAATGAGGATGTCAGTTAAAAAAAATCCCAAGTAACAAGTTTTTCGGTTTTTGTATCAGAAACAGGTTTTCTGTCTATAACGCCCCATAAATCCTCCTGAAAGTTTGCGGGGCCACGAGGTTTTCGGAACCGCGAAATCTGTTCTTGGTGGTTCTCTACTTAACAAAAGAATTACTGTGATATCTTCTCAATGACGTTCTACCCTCCTCCATATAATCAACTACTTCTCAATATAATCAATCCAAACACAATTATCTTTATTCCACAACTATCTTGATTAAACACAACTTGAATAAATACAATTATCTTAAATAGACACAATTATCTTAAATAGACACAATTATCTTAAATAGACACAATTATCTTCATTAAACACAATTATCTTGATTATCACTACAATCAGGTAAGCACTATCCGTTGTATTAAAACACTCAAGAAACTCTATTCTTGGTACAGAAAAACCCTGAACAGTGCGTCGGTTCTCATCGAAGGAATTCAATTTCCTTCAACCCAAAAACAGTTCAGTGCTTCGCGCTTCCAAAACAAGGAACTTTCTCTTCCCTGACCCTACTCACCAGGGTCAAAAACCCTTTCTTCAAAACACAGTAACCCCTCCGAAACCGCGCCGATTTGCGCCAACATTTCATAATCCCCTTCCAACAGACACTACAAACACGATTTTTAAATTTTAAGTTTATAGGCCTAATAGTTCCTAAGATTTCGTGATGAGTGAGTCACACATTTTTCTCATATATGCAGAAATACATCATGTAGATAATAACTAAATTATTATAATTCTAATTTTAAAAGAATTTCGTTTATATATGTAATATCATATGTGTTATATTCAAAGAGTGGTGCTGTGAAATAAAACTTTTACTCTGTATATGTGAAATAAGCCTGCCCCAATATAGTTACCGGTAAATAGTTTATATATAAATTTAAACTGAGTAATTGAAGTTTCTGCCATATTACAAATACTTAGAAAATTGCATAACTGCTTTCAAAACGATATGCATTTAATCACAAAGAACTAATGAATGGGAAACTATACTACTTTGAGAACAATTTGTTAACTTATAAGAGTATTCTGTAAGATAGATGAGTTAAAATGGATAAATAACCTTTAAAATGTTCTAAAATCTATTTGTAAAGGAAGGCACCAATTAATTAAAAATGGGTACTCGGAATTTAATGCTATAAATGTTGAAAACAATATATACATTTTTTTGTCGAAAGTCAAATAAAAATTAAAAGCAGACCAATGTGTTATTAGCAAATATTTAAAGATGGATTTCAAAGCAATCTTTTATATAGAGATACATTCAGTATTTATATAATACCTTTCTATTCCGAATATTTAAATTTGTCAGAGAAATATATAGTACATTTGTTTTTTTTAAATACCAACTGAAAGCGATTTTTTATGTGCTTTTAAAAAATTCTAGAATAAAATCGAGGAATCATTTCCTTGAAATCATGAGTATTTTTAAAATTATATTTTGTTTATTTCTGTGGGAAAAATATTTATTTTTAGTAGTCTACTCTAATTTAAAATCTTATTTTAAATCAACGCACCAATGAACGAAATGTTTCTTTTTTAAATAAATAACGCTTATTAATACTGTTTTTTAATTTAATAAAAAGCCATGAAAAAAAGACATATTAGTCATTTTTTTATATAAATTATGGAAAAAAAGTTGAAGACGATTGTTTTAATCTTTACTCAAGACTCCAAATATTTCAATATATAATACACACACATGTATATATATTATCCGTTTTTCTCAAGTAAACAATTTTTCAAACATTTACTCTTTTTATATGTTCATGATAAGTTTGATGACCCTTCATAATTATAATATTTTTAGACATACGTATATTGCTCAGTTGAAACTATTTAGTTTTAATTATATTTTAATTATTGGTCTTTTCAACTTACGGCTGATGATCAATTTTGGTAATAAGGTGATTTACATTTTTACAGTATAGTTATTCCCACGGACTATTGCATTTCTTGTTTCATTGATCCTAGTCCTTGTGCCACTGAAATCCTACCGTTTAGAAAGACATGCTAAATCTGTCGAAGTCCTTACGGCAGTGTTTCTCAAACTGTGGGGCGCGCCCCCTGGGGGTGGTGCGATAACCTTACGAGGGGGGCGCGAGCATATCGAAAATAAAAGATTTAAAAATAATTAATTTACTGGAATGAATTAAAACAAAATACTTTCAGACATAATAAAAAGTGCACTTTTACTCTGATATAATTTTTAGGCACGCGATATTAAGTCATCAAAAATAAAAACTTCTTCAATATCTAATTATCTATCTTTGATTCTATAACCAAATAAAAAAGAACTTTTATTTGATTTGCTGTAATCCCATGATGAGAGATTTTTTCACTACGCTTTCTTTTTAAGCCTAACATACAACTCTTTCAGAGGAAAAACAGATCCCAGACCCAGAATCGAAGAAATTTAGGAACATAAAAAATTCATCATTGTCATTATTTTTGAAATACTGCACATTGTAGCTGTAATCTGTATGACCTTCTAAGTTATTGGTACAGTTCGTTATGACCCCTCTCTTACGTGTTTGTTTCTCCTTTAGGGAAGTTGTAAGTAATGTATTTCTCTGTTGCGCTTTTTTCCATGCAAAAAAACGTTTCACACAATTTTTTTAGCAGTAACATACATATTATCATAATGAGTACAATTTTTACCCGAAAGTAGTCGCGCGGGGCACACAGATTACAAAATCGTTAATTCTGGCAAAACTGTTTATTTGTTACCAAAGAAAAATTGAAAAGTTCTTGAAAGTAGGTAAGTAAACTTTCTCTTAGTTAAATTATTCACTGGAATCACAATTTGTATCGTGTGCAATAAAATAATTATAAAAAAAAAGGATTGGGGTGACTCAAAACCTCACTCGACAGTATCGAGTGCGCGCCTGCTCCCGGGTTAAAACATGTTGAAGTCTTTTCGCTTTAAATATTAAAAATAATACAATTATTCTTCATCGGAAATTTATATTATTGTTCATTATTCAACATCAATAATAAATGCTAATTCTGTGAGGCTTAAAATTTCAATTCGCTTAAAACTAATTATAATCTGAGCAACCATTTTAAAAAGATCATTTTACATTTTTTTAAACATTGTCGAGCCCATGGCTTTGCTCTCCTTACAATTCAGCTATTATATCAATAATGTTTTATTTTCTTATAAATGTGAACTCGGGCAAAGAGCGGACACTTCAGCCAGTATACTTTTAATGTATCAGTGCTGCACAGAGTATTTTATAACTAATTAATTAATACTAAATTAAGAACAAGTTTAATAAGTATTAACGACTTCCATGGGCTTGTCTTGCAAAGCAAAGTTTTAATAAGGAATGCTTATGATTATAGAAGTTGACCCTCTGAGTTCTTTTTCTATATTTAGCAGATATCTATATTTGGTCTTCTAAGCAGCCACCGGATTTTGCAATATGTTCAATTTAAAAATTAGAGAAAGGAAAATTAACATAATAATTATCCTATTATTTTATTTATTTTTGCTTAAAAGTAGTATACAAAATTTAATACTTATGTTATTAATTTGTATGGTTTATAATTAAGATCGCCTATTGTAGCTTTAGCGTCAAAGTGCATTCAGTACATGATTAATGTATAATGGGGGCGCAATAAAAATTGTGATCGAAAAGGGGGTCGCCGGTATTGAAAGTTTGAGAATCACTGCCTTACGGCAATGCTTTCTGTACTTGCGACCTATTTTTCAATCATAATTTTCATCGTGCCTCCCTCCATACAGTCACAATTTATTGAATTCGATAATAATATATTTTGACGTAAAACTACAATACGACATTAATTATAAACCGTATAAATTATCAAGATAAATATTATATTTTATATATAATTTTTTGACATGCCCATAGGGTCATTGGAAATTTTAAACTTGTTCTTAACTTAGTATTGTTGAATTAATTATAAAGCACATCGGGCAGTTCTGATACATTTATAAGTGTATTTTATTTTTTTATGTTAGAATGCATTTTGATTTGCTTCCTTTCAGTAAATTGATAATTCTTTTAAAATATCTTTTGTTTTCGACTTTCCGATGGACTCGCCCCCCCCTTTTTAGGGTTATCACGCCCCACAGTTTGAGAAACACTGCCTTACGGGGGTTACGGGATTTTGAAATTCGTGAAATAGGTCACTGCTCAGGTGCCATGATTTTACTATTTCAAAATTATGAGGTTCTTAGCCAGAAGCCCTCGTGTAATGAAGAGGAACGTTAATAAAAATAAAAACCAATTACCGTATTATAAAAATTGCATGTAACATCATAAAAAATAAGTATATTGGCACATTATATACAAAATAGACTTAAAATTAAGTATGATTGAATAATATTAACATGGAAATGCGTCGTGCGCGTGTGTAAGAAATCTTTTGTAGCTGGGATAGCCGAGTGTTCATGGTCTCAATTTCGTGACCCTTTTTGCTTCTGTTGAACTCTGGAATCGAGTACTGGCTCTACTAAAATATCATACATTATTTACGTAAATATTCACGTTAAATCTGTCTAGGATCCAAATCCTCATTTTGTCGAGGCGTGGTACGTAAGTTTGGTGAATAGAAGTGCTCGCTCAAGGATAGACCTCGTCACTTGAACACACATTGCTTTAAATTACCAGGTCTTTCCCCAGTAACACTCGTGTGGCTTCAAAGTTTGACATAAATAAAAATTCATATCAAATTCATAAAATTTAGATTTTCAAACTGTCAATTATCAGTATCTTTAACTATAGATGCAAAATAGTAGTATTTAGCACACACTTATCGTCACACTATTTACAATAGAACAGTCTCAAACCTTATTTTAAATGTGAATTATATACCACTAAGCATATGCAAAAAGGGGAAAAAACGAACCTTTTTAGGAACTCACAAAATATATACCGTACCGTCTCGATCACTGAACGATCTGCTTTTCAGCTAATAGTCCATAATGCAGATTAAAGATTTTAAATTCTATTTTGATTTAAACAGCTATGAAACTTTACCTAAAACATAGAAATTCAATTTGAGTTCGCAGAATTAGTTTTTATTATACACAAAATATATATGTACTACGTGTACGTACTGCATCACACACACACAAAAAAAAAATTCAGGCAGATTTTTAATTTAACAATATTTATAAATCTTTATTGTTTTCCCTAATCTATTTTTTACGATCACACGTACGAATAGTCGCATATTCCATAAGTTGTTAGTTGAGGGGAAGGAATATTTTTATTGTCAAACAATATATTGTATAAATTATTACAGTTGCAGTTAGATAAAGTGTTCGAAAATTCACGCAAAAAGTAATTTTCATAGAAAGCATAAGTTTATAATTAAAAATTGTTAACTTTTTTATTGTTTCATACCACATACAGTCTATAGTTAAGTAACGAACAGCGTATCCGGCATAGCTACTATTTGGTTGGCACATTCTAATTTTTTTATCTGAAATTTGTCATGGTCGTTTTACATAAGTGTGGCTGAATTTCATTCCACTTATACAGCTTTAAATTTTCTCTCAATTATTTCCCTCTAAGTGATTGTTCTAATGTTTGATGACATAAGCCTTTCGCTTCAAAAGTTCCCAAACGAAAAAAGTCTAACGGCTTTAACCTGCATGATCTAGGCCTCCAATTCTGATCACCAAAACGGGAAATTACACAACCAAGTCATTTTAAAATATAGTTTAATATTGAAAACGCATTGTTTTTTCATATAGTACTTCATTTTAATAACCATAAACTATCATCTGTTGAGAGAGAGGGAGAGAGAGAGTGTGTTATATATATTTTTAGCAGCACTTTTAACTCACAAATGGCGAAAAACTTCAAATCCTGCGTAAATTTTGGGCACCCTTTATGATGCTATAGGGCCAATAATAGCATTTATTTCATAATTCTATTCAATGAAGTTCGCAGTACTTATAATAAATTAGAAATAAACAGAAAATCTATCTTTATAAGCTCCAATGAATCCTCAGGCTCTATCCAGAATTTCCGCAACAGACTAATTGTTGAGTGACATTGTATATCCCTTTGAGTGATAATGTAGAATCAGTGTAGATTAGATGACTATTACACGCGTAAGTACTTTAATTAAGTGAAAACTATCTTGCATTTACACACGGTCGTAATGTGCTTAAGGTTCCAGATGATTTGCTATCATATATTTCGCTGACTAAATTTACAATTAGCTTCACTTAACGCAAAGTTAAGTTCATACGGGTATGTCAAACAAGTTACGCAAAGTGTATGTAGGCATAGTTGAGCGAAGCTTAGCATTAGATCTTTGGAATTCATATACTTTAAACGATTTCACATAAAAACTGATAATTTCCAAAGCACACTTGTTTTAATTCGTATAGAAAGTTAATTTTATACATGGACATATATATATGTATAAAAGAAAAGATTAAAGGGACACTGTACGAAACAATTGACAAAAGTCGGTCAAACAATCAAATCTAATTTTTTTAACTTAAACTATTTTCTATATAATTTTCTATAACCTCACAAAATATCAAAGCTCTAACCTTAAAAAATGTATAGTTATGATAGTTTTTACGTTCGTTTTTATTCACATCCCTATGGCAAATCAAAACTTTAAACTGACTTATCTCAAATATAAAATAACTAGTGTGTCTTCATTTAAAACGCTAAAGCTTTTTTTCTATTGTGCCTAAAGCTTTGATATTTTTTTTTACTTATTGATAATAGTACATGTAACAAAAGTTGGTAGGCATTTTTGAATCAAAACAATACTTATTTTTTAAAAAGTAATTGAACTCATAATGTATACATTTTCTATTGAATTTTCAACAAGCATTTATAAAAGGAAGTATTGTACCAATACCAATCATGTTATCGCGAAACCTATACCAACTTTGGTTATACATAGTTTGATGTGATGTACATGTAAATCAAATTTCATACGTGTGCGTAAATTTTTGTAGGGGTGGAATAGCATTTTAAAATCACTTCTCAAATTTTAAGTTTTACCTTAAAAAATTAAATGGCTAGTTTTGATGAAACTTTAAGCACAACATGTGTTTTACCTAGTATACACACAAAGTAGGCAACAAAACAAATTTTGAAAATCCTTAAATTAAAATTTTTTGCTTAAATCACAACATGCCCTACTAAATTCCGATAAAAACTTGATGGATTACGTGTATTTTGTTACATCACTGACTGATTTCCAAACCGGTCTAAAAGTTTTAAACTTTGGAGTAGTACATGTATATTGAGGATAAATACGTGATTACACATACTTTATTACTACATTATTTATTTAAATTCCATGATAATAGAACTATATTTCCCTTCAAACTAAAAGTTATTTGGATTAGTTAATTTCCAGAAAAAAATGACCGTGGTAGTTGAGTGGTCATGGTCAGGAGTTCGTGTCGTATTTCCACTGAAGACCCGACATGTAGAGGGATTGATACACGTGGAATCAATCGTTGCTCAAAGTCCTCCAATCAGTGTGGTTGGTAGTTTGGAGAGGGGGTGATAGCTCAGATGTCCTCGTTACTTGACCGAGGTTTCAAATTACGAGGTCCGTTGCCAATAGCCCTTGTAATGACTTAAAGTGTAACGTTAATTAACATATATTTTTGAAGAAAAGAGACATTTGAACCACAAATCAGTAAATAGTTAATGATTTATTCTTAAGGCTGTTTTTGGACAATGTTAAAGAATAGGACACGAATTTCGAACATTTTTTCAGATACAAAACAAGTGAAAAATTAATGATATTCTGGCTTTACTATCCTTAAGAGAGTAGCATTTGTTATCATACATCTTATTTTTAACCGAGTTGACCCCTTTTTTCTGGTATGAAATGTGTTTCGCGTTTTTTTCCCTGTACCATAATGTTAAACGAGCTCTCCCTGCACGTATTCAAAAGAGAAATAGAGTATTCATTGAATATTTTGAAATTTTTTAAAGCACTATATTGTTAACAGATGTATAAGTTATAATGTTCCAAATTTCTATTAAATTTGAGGTATTTTTCTGTCTGAAAATATTCTTCGCGTTTGTTCATGCTCTCGTACTTTTGCCGAAAACAGCCTTAATTATGACATACCGAGTCAATTAATGATGAGATTTTTTTTCTTTACTTTCGTTTTTGAAACAATAAAAAATGTCTTTGAAAAAAAAACTTTTTGAAAAAATTGTTTTAAATATTTCTAATCTTTTACTAATCTCATAACTAAAAAAAATGTGCAATTCATCTTAAAAAATTATGGAAGAAATTTAATTCCACACTTTTATTAAAACAATCTGGTTTTAAAGGATATTTTAAAGTTGAAAGAACTGTAAAGGCTGTTTTTGTTCATGGAATAACAAATGGATGACCATTTTTTTACAGAACATTCTAAAACTATGAAACACCATTTGCATTTCCACGCATTTCTTATACTAGTCAAAATCTTTCTCACTATTTATACTACCATAAGGAAATGACATATTGCCATGGTACGAATCTATCATTCTTCCTAAAACTTATAACTGTGTAGTCTTATATCATTTATCATATTCCCTCTCTCACTCTCATATGAGAAAAATCGAAGATCGCACAGAATTCTTTCATAGATCAACTCAAGAACTGAACAAAGCTTTTATGAACATCTTTTAAAATATTTTTATATGTTGAGCAGAAAAGTGAACATCTCGAAAAGCTCTGCGTTCAGGCTCTTTCAATAATTGCTAACGATCAATCTCTGCACCCAAGCCGTGTGAATGAAAGTTTTTGTATAATATTGATGATGAAGACTTCCATCATTTCAAATTCGAATTTTACGATCGGCTGATGGTTATTTTGGGTTGAGGAAAGCGTATTTTCCGCTCCATTAGGTTTTAAAACACGAGAACAAAATGGTTCTTTCAAAAAAAGCAAGACGAACTGATGAAGGTATTTTTGTGAAAATGTTTGATCTTTATGTAGAAAGTATATATCGTTAAATATACGTGAGAGAATCATTATCCTACTCATAAATTTATTTATGTTGATTCTAGTCTTCGCTTGCGATAGAAGATAATTAAGAAAAGTTCGTCGTTGTCCGTGGGAATAAAAATTGCAATGTTGGAGCAATTATGTCAGATATTGGAAAATAATGAAAGAATATCCCTTCTGTGAAGTATAGATAGCTATCATTGTTGCAGTTCTAATATGTATTTAAATTCGCCACGGTTGAAATATTTCACAGCGATTGAATCTGATTCTTAAGTTAAATATGACTTTTCTATCTTTATGGTAAAGATTTTAGTTATTCGAAATTCATTTTAACATGTTTGAAGTTTAATTCTTGGAATTTGGAGTAAGTGTGTGCAAAGAAAATTGAAGCCCGTTTCCAAAATATTGTTTTCTCCTTTTTTTTTTTAGTTTACAAAATAATTTATTTTCTTACATATTTCACATTTTTAAATTTGTGATTCATTTTAATAAGTCAAAAACCATCTTGCTCAGAACAGTTTTAGCTTTTAGATCAATGAGTTCTTTTTATATAATACCGTATTTACTTGAATCTAAGCCCCACGTTTTCCCCTCCCAATATTGATGTCATTGAAATTCGGGTGCAGCTTAGAATCGAAGGCGGAAAAATTCATTTGGATGTGGAAAATTGAACATGATGCAGACGGTTAGAGGAATAACAGGTTCATGCATGTGAGTACTTAAAACTAATTTATACATGAATACTTAATTTATTTTATCATTATTGTGATAAAATAAATTAAGTATTTCCTTTTTAGCTCACATTTATTTTTTTAAAATTGTTAATATCGGTTATTGATAATCCGTTTAAAACTATTTTTAATTTTTTTGCACGAAAGCATGTTGAGAACTTAAGGTGGGGCTCAGAATTTTGGATAGGGTTATTTTTTAGATGTTCTAACGTATAATACATAATATTTTTAAGTATTTATAAAAGATTATTAAAATTATTTCAATATTTCTTTTTCTTTTTGTTGTCCGAGGTTTTGATGTACATTTAAATTAAATTTCCTATAAATTGGGGATAATTTATTATTTTTTTTTTGCTTTTAGCATTTTAAATGTCTGTTTTTTTTTACTCTAAATTTAAAATCTTCTTCCTCTACTTTTTTCTGTCTTTCTTTTTTTCAATTCCTACTATTAAATCACACTATCCGTATATTTATTTATTTACCTGTTTGTCTGTTTATTTATTTACCTTGGTGGGATTTTCAACCGTTAATAAAATACATTTCAAAGCGCTCAATTAAGCTGAAGTTTTATATACATGATTATTTTTGATGATAATATGATAATTTAATTATAAATAATAAAAATTAATTAATTAAAACTAATTATTTAAAGAATTACAAATACAGCCACGTTGGCATCTTTTTTGGAGGCTTAGCGACCCTTTCGGCGACTTGTGTCAAAACTTGAAAAGGTATTTCTCTCACGTTTTAAAGCATTCAATTGAACTGAAATTTTATAAACACGATTGTTTTGGATGATATAATATGGTACTTTAATGAGATAATTAATACAAATTAATTACCACTTAATATTGTGTTTCTGTCCTATGTATATACATATTTATATTAATTGTAACTATTTAATAAAAAGTAGCTAAAATAAAATTTTTCGTTGCTGATCTAAGTAGGAACTGACTTAATTTATATATATATATATATATATATATATATATATATATATCATTTATTTTCATGAAAGTTTCTTTCAAATGCTAGGAACACATGCCAATTCATTTTCTATTTAAGTTAATCAGACGAGCATCTACAGCACACTACCGCATATCTCTACACATTGAGTTACGCAGAACAAATAACATTCAGTCGGGAAGGAGGGGGCTCGAATGCATAGTAGATCCCTAATTAGACGATTAAATCCATGGGATTTGTCGTCTTCAGGGGTCTAAAAGGGTGATAGATAACCCGAAGACGCTGTATTGCGCACGAGCGCAGCTGCGGTTGAATTGCCCGGAACACCCCCTCTGAGACGAATGATTGAATGCGTTCCTTATATACGAAGCATAATCAGGAGTCTGCACGCAGCAGTCGCCACAGGGAAATGCGATTTGTTTGGACAACAAAAGGGGGGATCTCTTAGGTTTATTTTATGGACTCATTATTGCGTGCTTGTTAGGCACTTAAAATGCACTGCAGAAGCGTTTTGTGATCGATGGCATCCACCGTGGAATGTTGATACTCCGTATAGGTTGCAGAATTTTGCTTTTTTATTCGTAATGCTTACATTGTAATTTACGAAAGCTGATAATTTGGGATTTATGAGGGCTAAAGCAGTTTATAAATCTTCAAATTACTAGTCAGGGCTTTAAACATATGTTACGCCAAGTGCTATTAAGCACATAAGTATAACAAACATTCTGAAATATGTATAAGTGCAGGAAGGAAAAATACATAGTTATATATTGGGTTGTTCGGAAAGTAATTTTTTTTTTTTTTTTGTGGAAATGAAAGAAAGTTTTCGTATAATAAGCAAATACTTTATAAAATTATATATTGGCCGTTATGATTTAACACCTTTTGTCATCTTTCTGGTAGTAGCATATGTCCACGCTCATTACATGTTTGGTCTTTGCTGGCAAAAATCTGATCGAGGTAGTTCTTGACCTCCTCATTTGAGGTGAAGATTTTACCGTCTAAAAAATTTTGGAGTGACCGGAGGAAATAATAATCCGATGGTGCCAGGTCTGGAGAATATCGTGGGTGTGGCATTGTATCCCATTCTAGCTGTAAAATCTTTTGGCGAGTGACCAAACTTGTGTGAGGTCTCGCGTTGTCTTGGTGAAACACTACACCTTTCCTGTTGATTAGTTCTGACCTTTTCTGTTAAAGTGCATCATTCAGTTTGTCCAGCTGATGACGGTAGACTTCACAATTAATTGTTGTAATATCCGGTAAAAGCTCAAAAAAATGATTCCTTTAAAATCCCACCAAACAGACAGCATCACCTTTTTTGGTGAATATCGGCTTTGGAAATGGTTTGAGCCGGTTCATTTTTTTTGCTCCATGACCCCTTGCGTTTGACGTTGTTGTATACAACTCATTTTTCGTCCCCAGTGATGATGCGCTTCAAAAACGGATAATTTTCGCGACGTTTGAGAAGCGATTCTCTCTGTGAGAACATGGGGAACCCATACATCGAGCTTCGAGGATAATCCCAGGCCTTTCAAGTGGTCATATACTGTGGAATTTGATCAATTTAACCTCAATCCGATCTCACGTGTTGTTATTCGGAGGTTCGCATCAACTAATGCCTTTATCGCGTCTTTATCAGCTTCAACTGGCCTTCCCGAACGTGGTGCATCTTCGACATCAAAATTGCCGGATCGAAATTTAGCGGACCAGTTCTGGCATTGCCGTACTGTCAAAACACCTTCTCCATACACATCAGTCTATTTCTTTCTGGCTTGAACAGCATTATTACTCTTTCAGTAGTAAAACAGTAAGATATGTAGAAAATGCTGCTTATCGCTCTCCATATTTAAAAGGGCACCAACCAAAAACTACTGCGTAGAATTAATTGGAAACTTTCACACACAAGCCTTGCTATATGAGCTCTCAAAGCATATAAAAATTATACGGCTTAAATGTGAAGTTGGGTGCAAAAAATATAATTAAATCCTCTGTCGGGAAAAAACAAAATTACTTTCCGAACAACCCAATATAAGTATGAAAAAGTTATATGAGTAAAAAATAAAAGTATTTGAGTGTTTTTCAAATATATTGCCTTGAAATTATTGCTTTAGAAAATCCAAACACTTTCTGCTTTGGCGTAACGGGCCCTCTTACAAAGTCAAGGTGTGGGCCCAAAGCCAAATCTTACAAGGGATTGTAACACCATAAAAACAGGCTTTGGGCCCCCGAGAATCGTATGCCCTCCATGATGAGGGGGTTGCGGGGTGTACGTTGTGCCACTGAATTTCTGTACATATCTTGTGACTTACTACGTTCGAAATTGAGATTTTAAAAAAGCGTACATATATAAATAATTTTTTTATATTTAGTGTCAATTGTATTAGAATATACATATAAAATTGTTTTAAAGACTATTAAAAGAAAAAAATATGAAATTTTTTGGCAAGAAAAAAATAATGAAAAATATTGGACCTCTGTAATTTAGCTGAACTCGGATTTTTAAAAAATTCACATTATTTTCACTGTTACGAAAAATTGTATTAGCAAAGGGGGTGTTTTTCGTTGAAATGCCTTTACTATGTTATGATAAAATGTGAATAAATTCTCTTCTAAACTATATATTTCAATAATCTAAATTCAGCCGCAGTATAGAAGTCCTAACTATATGTAGGAGAAATATTATAATATAAATATTTTTCATAAAAGGTGAATATATTGAATATGTCATTCTTTCTTCATTTTTTTGCCAAGAAAATTACATTTAAATAAATTTTCTCTTAATAATACTTTTAAAATAGTTTTATATGTTTATTGTTATTACAAGTTAATCTAAAAATGTCACAAAATTTATCTATTTATACAATTTTCATAATCATGGTTCTGAAAGTATTCTGTCACCTTAACTGACACTTTAAACATGACATTCTAATGAACTGTGAGTGTAATAGATATGAAGAATGAGCTATCAGATGAACACAAATTTTATTATGCTTTTTGAAAATACATTTGAAAAAGAAATCTTTTATAATTATTTTATTCACAATACAAACTTATATTCATAAAAATATTGAGAGAATGTACGATTCATATCCATAGAAGATAACTAATTTATGGAAAAATGTGATGTACTTTACATTTTAGTTTCCCAAATGTATCAAAACTATTTTATGCTGTCTGCGTTTAATGTCTGACTTTGGACAAAACTCGGAACAAATTTCCAGACAAAAAAATGTTTCAATATTCATATTAATTCGTGAAATTACAACACATATGCATTTTTATTAAAGGGCATGGTTGAAATTTAAAAACATTCCATAGTCAGTTCCTTAGGATAACACGTAGGGGAGAACACATTTTTGCATATACGATATGAAATATGAAACATTTTTAACTTTAAAAATGATGGAAAATTTCAGCCAGAAATATGTTAAATATACTATAAAATATTTTACTCTCGTTATAAAGGATAACGAAATGAGAATATTATATTAAAGTTGGGATAGTCTCTATTCTGAAAAAACGTTATAAAATTATAGTTTATTTTCTAACAATGCAAAATGACTGCCATAAAAGAAAAGAAAATTTTAAATGAGACTAAATATGCAAAGTTCAAAAAAGTAGAAAAATGTGGCAACTTGTTTATATAGTATTCCGTTTCGAGAATTTGAACTGGAATATTTTTAGAATAAATATTAAACATACAAAGTGTTGCCGAATTCGACCGACAAATTCAGAGGGGTGATAGTTGGCGCAGCATGGAGATGACAAATCATCATAGAACATGTGGTCACAAACCTCGTTCAGTCGGTGAAAATCGCGGCAATATTAGCTGTCGTGAAGACGATGAACCAGACGAGGGGAGTGGCCAAGCGAATGTGGAGATTTGGAGTGATGTGGTATGGTAGAAGAAACCTGCACCCATGCAAATTTCCCACTAATTCGAAGTACATCCAGGAGTTAGTGGTCGGAATTACCGATCACTGCGTACCAGAGCGAGTGGTTCACGCATGATGGGGCAGCGGTACATGTTTCGATTTCGGTGCGAAAATACGTCCATTCTGCATATTCCGGGAGGTGGATTAGATGCGGCAGACCTATGGCTTGGCTCCATTCTCTCAACCCCATAGATTTCTTTTTATAGGGCCACCTTCGCTTGTGTATGAGACGTCGGTGGTTACAGTGAAGGATCTTACTGCATGTTGCTGATCGCTTCAGCTGATATTGACTGTGCACACTGGATTCATTTGAATGCGTCCGACAATCATTAATCGTCAGTGTCAACTGTGCTATGACCTATGTGGCCACAATTTTGAATAATTCCAGTGACAACCACTTGTCGTTGCATTTCTAACGTCGAGCTGTGATGCATTATTTTTATTGCATACATATTTTACGTGTAATAAATATATGTCCCTACTCTTATTGCCTCTTTTAATTTCACTCAGTATCACACTCTTTATAACTGTTTTTGCGAATTACTCCGAATAAACGTGGTTTTTGACTCAATGTTCTGTATTGATTTGTCGTCCCCAAGGTGCCTACTGTCAACCCTATGAATTTGTCAGTCGAATTTGGCAACACCCTATATATTGTATATTTTTTTAGCTTTAAACTACTCTACCTCTTACGAAAAATGATTTATTTCCTCTTTTTTTTTATTTTAACAGTTTTTATGTAACTTGATTAAATATGTTACGGTTTTGGCACGATAGCACATTTATTTCTAAATAGTTGTAATGATTCAAAGTACTTTATCTCACTCCTTTTTAAACTTAAAATCATATTAATTAAGAGGATTAATTGCATTTACTATTTTAGAGATGATTTAAACCCAGTTTTTCAAAGTAAGCTTTTCATTTTAAAATGAAAAATAAATTTCATATTTAGTGAATATCATATTTTTGCTAATCCGAGGCCCAGTGACTGAGTTTTAGTCGTTTCCATGCCGTTGGCCCGGGGTTCTGGCCCGGGGTTGAAACCCCGGGCTGGGCAAGCCAAATTCAGATCTTTATCCCTACAGTCGGTTGATAACTGAGTACCAAGCGTGCTTGGGGACTAAACACTGAGGGTTTTGCATCTGTTCATGAACCTCAACGTCCAAGGTCACGAATACTAAGTAGAATACAGTCGGCCTTGGCCCTCACCGAGTATTCTTTGTCGAAATTTTAAAAAAAATATAATTATTAAATATTTACTTTTTCTACATTCAGCAACATAACAATTTTTGAAATAACAAGAGTTGTCTAGTATTAACAATGCTGTAAATAAAATATTGTCTTAGCATTGATTCTGAAAGTACTTTCGTCTTATATTTACAACTTCAAAAACGACAGGAAAACCAATGGAAAATCTTTCCCCTAAAAGCATATGGATTTAAGGAAATTTTTAAAATTTTATTCTAATTTATTGTTTTTTTACTAATTTTATTTTTATCGCCATGCATTTTTTTTAAAAATTTGATAAAATGGATTTATAGGAAGATAAATCATTTAGTTTTTTTTAAAACATATATATAATGCCGTATCACACACTCGCATACACACATAGGAATTCAAATATATTGTTTTTTTTCTGACTTCGTTTATTCCTCTGCCAAAAAAAGTATTATAGTTAAGTGAAAGGGGTGACTTTTTCGTGATACATGGGATGACAAATTTTTCCACGAGTTTGTCAAGTTTGGTGACACAAATAAATGTACCTAGAGAATTCCAGAAGATTCTAGAAAAAATAGAGTGTGGAATAGCTTTAGAAGCTTCTAAAAGATTCTTCCCACCCTATATAAGAATGAGTCAGAAAAGCAACATTCGAATAAAATACTTCATAGTGACTATGCGTTTCACTTACCTTGTGCAATATTGAGACCACGAATTTAAATTATCGTGTTAGATATTTGTGGGAATTTTGAATTTGTTATATTTTGAATTCATACACGTATATTGTTTTCAATTAGGAATAAATCTAATTTATTTACAAGTATGTATAATAATAACTGAAATAGCCTACTAGTTATTTGTGTGGATTTTTACCCAAATGAAAGATTATGAATTTCGCAGTTATTTTTTTCTTTACTTAAATTTGTAATCATTAATATTCTCGCATCAATAATTTAATCTTTCTTTCATAATCCTTCCTAATGATATTGATTTAATAAATTATAAGTTGCCCCTTATATAAGCTTATGTCTAAATAAAATGTACCGTAAGAAGTTGCTATATATATAATGATCCCTAAAGGAAATTAAAAAGGGATTTGCTTTTAAACTTAATATCTTTATTATGCATAAAAACAATTAAAATATGTATGACATAATATTAACAAGCCTGTTTTCCATATTGTTACACATGTTCTTTTGTTGAATATTTAATTAAGCAAGAGTAAATTATTGTAAAAATGTATAAATACGTAATTAACTTAAGAAACATAGACTTAACTATTCATTTTCACCAACACTCAAAAATCAAGAAGCTATTTCTGTAAATTCTTTTTTCATTGTAACCTCATATTACTAGACGTAGATTATGAAGGTACTTATGGGTGCTTTAGCTGGTTAATATCTTCATCACCATTAAATTATACCTTTTCCATCATCATCATTAAGTAGAACTGAACGTCAATGGAGAAATATAACAGGAAAAAAAATCTAGATGCATTAACTTTGTGACCATTAAAATATATGAAGATGCATGATGTAGTTATAAGTAGAGGATTTCTCTCTTTAGAGATATGAAAAATAAATACCGAATCTTAATTAAGCGTAGTAAGGATGATTTTTATTTAAATGTCCTTATAAAAGGACATTAGTTTGTGGGAAGGATATTTGCATTTGTGTGCAGAGTGGTATATATATTTTTAAATGGTAAATAGATACGAATACGAATATTAGCTGAGGGGCGTTGTAATGTAATCTAAAAGGAGTTGAAATATTTAAATTCTAAATATATAATAAGCATCAAGGATCACAACTTTCAAACTCTAATTGGATTTCCAGTAGTTTTATGTTTGTCGTTATTTAAAAAAGCTATTCAATTTGAGACTGTAATGTTAAAAAAAAATTACACAGCAGCATAAAAAACGAACGTAGTGAAGAAATGTTGAAAGAAACGAATGTAGAAAGATAAGAGATCGTGGGTGACATTTTTTTCAAAAAATAATAAAATTACTAATTTAAATTTAATTTAAATTACTATTTTAAATATTCATTTGAAGCGAAGTGAGACTCAAGACAATGAAATGCATTAATTTTCAAATGAAGAAATAAAATATTTAGTGGATAGTTAAAAAACGCAAATTGAATCTTTAAGAAAAATTATTTATGTATACATACTGCGGAAATGTGACTCACTCACTCACCCATCACAGATTTTCTCTAATTATTAGACTACAGACTTGAAATTTGACAGCCATGTTTTCTTTTGTTAAGTAAAAATCCACTAAGAATGGATTATGTGGAAATTGACTCCCAAGGGGGTTGCGGGGAGAGATAAATAAAAATTTCACGTTTTGGAACGATTAGATACAACGATATGAAATTAAGAAAAAATGTTTCTTTTTCTGAGTAGAGATCTGTTTAAGAATGGGTTTTGTGGGAATCGGTTTTAAGGAAGTTTGTGGAGTCATTGTACAGGCAAAAAAAAGTTCCGATTTTGAATTACTAGACCTAAAAGATTAACATTTGGCAATTCTAACTTTTTTTTGTCATTTATTCGAGATTTTATTTAATGCATTAGAAAAAAAATGGTATACTTCGGTAATGGTATAATGGTAACGGTTCGAGAAATACAATCTTTTAAGTTATTTAAATATATCATTTCTTTTTAATAAATAGTATTTCGATATATGTAGAATACTAATTTTTTTTCAGATAATCGTTTTATTTATTTTTAAAGCTATTGTTTGTTTATACGGCGTGTATAACGTGAACTCGTGAGTTTCAATCTTATTTTTTTTAGTTAAAAGTGCGCGTTATATGCCGGATTTTACGGTACATTTTTTTACATCACGTGGTATAAGAATTAATATGGAGAAAGCTAAATGGGATACCTCTCCATCTGATTGTAACTCAAATATATTGATGTCCATTATCAATAAACTATTAAGTAGCTAATTAAATGAAAATAATAAACAAGCATTGATAAAGTTCAATAGAATGGTCCATTCAATCTCAGAACAATCGTTTCTGTACATAGGAACAGAAAATTAGCTTTGAATTGAAATTCGGCACACGCTAAAGTAGAGTTTTTGTTCATAAATGCTAATAGATTTATTATTGAAACAACTGTCTCTTACAAATAACAGAAAAATACAATTCTATCAGAAAATAATCATAAGATTTTATCTCAAAGCTTAGAAACAACACAGCCAAACCTAATGCAACATTTATATTCTGACTATTAACAAGTAACATCTATAAGCAGGCAATAAAATAATACTAAAAATGAACCACCCACCTTTTAAATACCAGAAATTCCCCTTGGAACTCAGTAATTACGTTATAAATGCTTCTTACTTAATAGGTAATCTAAATCCGTGTCGTTTCCCTCTCCCCGAATACCTGTTCTTATTTAACCCTAATAGGATTTGGACTGGCGGCTTAAAGCAATTATTCCAATCGAATTGAACCTGGGCTCTTCCCAAATGGATTCATTACTGTGTCCCGGAAGCCCGGGATTAGACTTTACCACAAATGATCGGGAGTTACTTGTTGGAAGTTGACATCAAAAGTGATAGCGAAGCTCGTTGTAAATCCACCTCTTATTGCGCAAATGGTCACCGTTTTCTGCGTTTGCCACCTTCCTTATCTGCGCTTCCAAATATGCGGCTTTATCAGCATTCACCTAATGGTTTCGAAATAGGCAGGTTTAATTAACAGAAATTCTGTTAGGGAGTGGAGAGAGATCTGATTGCAGGAGGGGGTGGCTTAGACAGATTAGTCAAAAATGAGAACGCAGCAGATTTTGCATAAATAGTTAAATTGATTTAGTGAATCCCTGCTTCTAGTTGAGTTCTTATATATGTCTGTGGTACAGAACTCGATAAATGAAGTCCACCAAAGTGGATAAAGCTTTTAAACTAATTTGAATCACGCATTTTTTAAAATATAATGTAAATAAAACACAATGCATCTTTTCTGCCAGTTACTTTCAAGTCTCAAAATAGCTCTGCTTCTATTTGAGTTCTTATATATGACTGTAGTACACAACTGGTTAATTGAAGTCCATGAAAGTGGATAAAGCTTTTAAACTAATTTGAATCGCACATTTTAAAATATAATGTAAATAAAACACAATGTAACTATTTTATGTCATTTGCTTTCAAGTCTCGAAATAGTAATCGAACTCATATTATTTCAGCTTCAGCTTAAAGAAGGCAAAACCATTAAGTAAATAGCTTTGTTATTGTAAATGTGCTTAGTAACAAAATGTAATAAGCAGTTATGAAATTTATCTATTTTTTCCATTTTTAAATTTTTCGATAATTACATAAAATGCATTGATACACCTTACTAATTTAGTGCCATAGGTTCGACTGAATGAAAATATCGATTTGTACACATAGCGGCTGAATATGATTGCATGTACCAGTGACAGTCAATACTTAAAGTCATGCTTAATGCATAAAATTTAAAAGTTGTTTCGTACATATATACATTATTTGGACGCTAGGAAAGATTATTATGTTTGATTACCAATTTTTTCCCAAATGATGCGTTAGCTTTTAAAACGTAACCCTAAAACATATATTTTAATTAATATTTACAGCATCCGTTTTAAAGTTTCAGTGCACTTCTAGTATTCTATACTTTCAATATACTGAAGTGCACTTCTAGTATATGGATAATTAATATCCCCTCCGGTCATGTAACTTATCCAATTTTAAATATGCTTTAAATTAAAAATGATAGCTATTCTATGCGTTTGTTTATTGTTTAATGTGTGAATACTTGTCTTCTCATAAGATTTTTGTTACTCACAATTATATTACGGATATATATTAGAGGAAAAATATACTTTAATCAAGTATTTATTTTGCAAAACTTCACTCTTACTGAAGTCGTCATCTTCCACTTACCATTTCACAAAACACGTTTATATTTAGAAAAAATAGGTATAATTATCATCTTTTTTAATTTTCGGTAGTAACACTCTGGACAAAAGGTTTAATGTTCTTTTTTGATCATTAATCTGTTGTTCATTATCTACAGCTTTAATTTGCTTGTAACCAACACATATATAATATGTTAAACATTATATTTGCTCAAAATGCTGTAAAAAAAACCATTTAATAATAATAAAAAAGAATTTAAAAATTCATGAAATAATTTTAAAATGCTAATCACCATACAATAATTGATATAAACATATTGAATTAGATTTACAAGCATATAGACTTATATGCAACAAATGTGATACGGGATCTTTGATAATATATTGAAATTAACAGAAACATTTTTCTTATGAATGCTTGTTAAAAATTCCTTAAAAAGTGCACATATTATAAATTCATAACTATTTTCTTAAAATTTAGTTTTTTGAATCTAAAATGTATACGAACTTTCGTTACATAAATTAATATTAAATTTTTTTTGTGTTATGAAACCGAAAAATTTTGGTATTTTAAAGAAAGATAAACAAGCTATATTTTTTTTCTTCTTTTGAGATAAAAAAAAATATAATTTGTAGTATTTATTTGCTATCATGTGATGTGAATATCAACAAATATTAAATTAATAATAACACCAGATTTTTTAAAATTATAATTCTCATTTTGTGAGATAATTGTAATATATATATATATATATATATATATAAATAATTTAAGCTAAAAATGTTTCTTTAATTTTTCTTTACCAATTTTCATCAAAAGATTTGAAAACTTCTTTCATACTTTTTCCTATAAAATAATTTTATAGTTTTAATAATTTTCATATTGTTTTAAATTTTACATTTCTATCCCATTTTCTTAAAACTTTTTAGTAGAAAATATTATTAACTATTAAAAATTCTTTTATGTAATGTATACACTTCAGTTTAAGTTTATATTTTAATGTTAGATGAAGTACAGCGTTCCATTATTATTAATAAAAGCATCATTTTATATAAACTATACTCTTCTAGTTTTTAATTTTGCGCATTACACTATAATTTTACGCGAACTGCACTTACTTCACATCAATTATTCACGGCAAGAAAAATTAATTTGTTTTAAATACTGAACGAGTCGTTTTTTACAAGTACCTAATCTTAAAATCATTAATCAAGTCTCTAATTTATTCTTTAATACGGGGAATTATCTTCTTTAATTGCGATAATAGTGCTAAAATTACAGGGAGTGAGAAATCACTGCATTCTTGAAACAAGGAAGGATTTTTAACCTTTTTTTGTTATCATGTTTATTGAACGTAAACTGCTTATTTCAGCGCGAATAAATTGTTTTATTTAGAAAAAAATTTTGAATAATTATTCTTCATTGCATTTTCATTTTTTATCTCGAGTTTTAGATATAATAACGTTAATTAATTTGGATGTATTATGATCGTGAAAATATTCATTTTCCTTCGATGCTTTTGATTGTAACGAGTTATATTATTTCCTCTGTACATAATGGTATGTTTATCACACCAAATTAAATTACACATTTGTTATAAGTTTGTTTTGAATTCCAATGTTCAAAATTTGTACATTAATAAGAAGAAATTAATTGGATTTATGATAAACATTTTTTTATTTAAAATGTCTCATAGGTTAAATATTCAAAATAAATTTTTAATAAAATTTAACATACCATTTTAAAAATGTACTACTTATTTAATTCACCAATGTATTTTCGAACTTTTATCAGGATTACGTAGTAATTTCGAGTAAAAGTAATACAATTTCACTAAATTATAGTTTTTCCTAATTAAAAGTATTGCACATATCCATTTACAGTCCCTGGACAAATTATTAGACGCACTATATGATTTTCTGAAAAATATTAATTATCAGGTGATACTATACAGGTTTTTTGTATTTATCAGATATAATGTATGTTTTTTGGTTGCCCATTTATTTATCTATTATTATCACAAATAAAACATCATCATTAAAGGAAAAAATATGTATTTATTGATTCTTGAAAGAAAACAGGAACAAATATAATTAAATATTAATATTTTGCTGTGCCATCTTTAGCCACTTTGAGAGCTTCAATTCTGCGCGGCTTGCTATCAATACAAGACTGTACTGTCTCCTGCATTTGAGAATGATGATTCCACACGTGAATTATTCTTTCTAAGAGCTGCGTTTTATTTGTAATCACATCGTTAGCCACTTCTATTTTCATTAACTCCCAAATGTTTTCGATTGGGTTCATATCAGGGCTATTACTCGGCCAATCCAGCAGAAGGATACTTTGTTCTGCCAAAAAAGCTTTGATAGACCAAGCTGTATGGCAGGGAGCTCCATCTTGCATAAAAATGTATGATTCTCTATTTTGAAACCATTCTTCCACCTGCTGAATCAAGCGATTTTGCAAGACATCTTTGTACTGGTCTTGCTGCATCATACCTTTAACCACGTCGAGACGTCCAGTAACCTTGCCGCTGATGACTGACCAAATCATTACTTTTGTAGGGTGTTTCCCACTCTGAACAACACAGTCAGAATGAAACTTTTCTCCACGACGACGACGCACAAACTGAGTTTTGTTCTGCAAAATTTCAAATGTGCTTTCAAAAATAAAAAAATAATAAATAAACATCGTTGCTGTTCATTTTGTAATCATAGAAAATGGTTAAACACTTTGTGAATAAATTATAACAACATACCGATCTCTAAAAGTCTACATCTTTATCACGCCTCTGTTTGGCCCAATTCAAACGCTTTGCTTTCATTGCAGGGTTTAAACATAAGCTTCCTTGCGGGGCGGCAGGTCTTAAAATTTAAATATTTTAATTTTCTTCGAACAGTGCGTTCAGAAGCATTCCCATTAATATCTTGGAGTTGCGATTTTATCACTTTTGTGGTAGAAAATCTGTTTTCAAGGCAAATTTTCTTTAAAGATCTTTCTGACCTTGGGGTGAAAATAGACTTTCTGCCACATTTTTTCTTTTTTGGCTCATTTCTTCCCCTGACTCAATTTTCTTCTTTATGCGTCGTACACTAGCTTCAGAAACTTTCAACCTTTGTGATATTTCGCGGTTTGAAAACAATTTTGCATTCACAAGGGCCTTTACTTCTGATTTCTTACATGGTGAAAGATCGCATTTTTTACCCATGCTGAAAGTGTACAAACTGATTATTTAAACGCCGCACACTAAATAAACAAATAACTGCGTAATATAAAACTTCTAAATTAAAAAAACAAAGCACATTAACCCTTAGAATTACGTCCGCAACTGAAGCATGCACGAACGCGACTTGAGCAGGTTTAGACTTGTTTACGGCCGTGTGGAGTTTATTAACTTCGTGTTGTCATGTGGAGAAATAAATACAAATACAAAATATATAATAAATTTCCTCATTAAAAATCCATTGGATCTATCTTTAAAAGTGAAAGTATTGCATATAAACTTATATAAAACCATTAATTGTTAAAAAACAGGAGTGCGTCTAATAATTTGGCCAGGGACTGTATTTATACAAATGCCAGATATTTAGCTACTAGACTATTAGTCTCGATATAGTTTCCTAATACTTGAGAACAATAGAGTTAAATGACAAAAATTCAGTGTATTCGTCAGTATGGTCTTAATTCATCTACTCTCCAGAGTCATAAAGAGTACAGGTTGAAGTAATCTTTAGTCGAATTTTAAAAAGATGGTCATTCAACCAATCGTGCTCAGCCAAAAAAAAGTAACTCCATGGCTACAAGACGAGAAAATTCTGGAATTACTGTCTTTGAACTAATGAGATACTCTCAGGCCTTTCCCTTAGCTTCATTTGATAGGTAAGAGGTAAACCTACTCTTAAATTCTAATTTAATTAGGAGTTGTGCAGAATTAAAAGTCATATCGTTACTAATGATTTGTAGAACCGTCGTTCCCTTTTTTGCCATCAGGCAAATTAACAGCCCGAGAAAAATAACTCTTCCGAAAGCTTAATTGATTTGAAGCAATGAATATAGCCTCAACCTCACCATCACAATTGATAGTATCTCTTCCTACTACCTTAAAGAATGCAATTTGGTTACAATAGACTGCTGCTCCAGCTCCAGTATCTCGCTCAATCATAGATCCATCTGTGTAAATATGGGTCTAGTAGTTACAGGGATATTTTCTTTCAAGTATTGTGAATGTAAAACTGTCTAAACGCGTCAAGCCTTTTTTCAGTCACTGTGTTTGATCTCTAACTTATGAATTACATCATTTCTGACGAGTCAGGAGTTCGAGAAAATATTTATTTCTCTTACTCAGAATACATTTCTCAAACATAACAATTCACTATGTTAAGATTACTATGTAAGATTACTATAATGGGGATTTTAATAAATAATTTTTGTCAAATCTGTTGTCTTATGAAAAATTTTCAATGGAAAAATTGTTTATGTGACGAAATTTTTTATGCCAAGATTAAAGCCAAATGGTGAGCAAACAGTTCTCAAAATACACATGGAAGCCTCACAATGTCACAAAAATATTAATAGTTTTTATCTTATGATTATGATGGATTATGTTTCTACAATTTCTTAAATTTCTGATTATATATATTCAACTAAACTAAACTAAACTCACTGTCGAACCATTAAGCTATTGTGGGCTTAATTATATATAAATAATCATAATACATATATGGATATATATAAAACTGCTTATTTTTTGTACTAGCTTCACTTTTTAATCAAATCCGAATTATAAGAGAAATGTATAATTGATGCATTATAGTTTTGAAGACTGTGCTCATTATTGGCGAAAATAGACATTTGAAAACAGCTCAGATAAACTAACTCTCGTAGCTAAGACAATAGCCCCTTGATTACTAGTAATTGTATTTGTTAATATCTGCCATGTGCTTTGTACTTAGCTTGTTCTAAATACTCTCCCCGGTACTAATTCGTGAGTACTATATTTTATCAAGATCGGTAGTGCGTATTTCTACAGATAGACTGATGAAGGAAAATTGACATTTTAGGAGGATTCATTTTCTTAAAATGAAACAAAAAAGACGAATTGAAATTATAAGACGCAAAGAAGATTATCTTTGCATATTTTGTTCTATGTATTTTTAAGAATTAAACTATCTTCTTTTCGAGTGTGATTCTGTCTTCAATACGTTTCATGGCAGCCAGTGAATGAAATTGTCTTAGCAAAGGCTTTTCGAATTTTTTGGAATTGAAAGGAAGATCCCTGATGTATAAATTAACGTTTCTCTGAAGATAGACGTTAAGCCTTTGGAAACAAGCTTCTTACATTGATATAAATATTTATCAAGGTATTTGCCGGACAGCTAAGCAAGGATCTTGACTCAAGGAAAATAAAGCTGTACTGTTTCTTTGACGTCTCTTTAGAGGGAGCAATGCATTTTAATAGCATTTAGAGGTATCCATTTATTTTCGTGAAAAACACTCTGCAAATCCCTTTGTGTAAATGAAACTCGAAATGTGAGGGCAAGTTTGAACAATAAAACTTGGCTGTTATATTTTTTTCAAATAACAGTCTTCGGAACAAATTTGATGATGTATTGTAGATTAATCGTAACAAAATGCTTTTCAAGTAAGTTCTGTTCAAATTTCATTTGCATAGTATAGAAATTAGAACATGTAGTTATTAACTGTTGCTTATCACGACAGTAATTTAAAATAAATATTGCTACTTGAATTGATATGAATTGCATTTTTTGTTCACCTCCACTTTTCCTCAACTTTACCTCATTTATTTGAAAAGTGTTATTTAGTGTTCTTTATTGAACCTTTTAATTCAGACTAGGGGGCTACGGTGTAACGTTTACCCACCTCGAAGCTGCAAGATCGGCTTCCCTATGCAAACAGCGCTACATATTTCATATCCAGATGTGCACCTCTAATTAATTGCGGTGTCCTTTCATCTGATATCGTGCCGACATTCGATTACTTTGAGAAAAACCAACGCTAGACTCCACCCTTCAGCTGGACTTCGAGGGAAATTCGAGGTGAAACAAGGAACCGCTCCCACCCCAAGAGAGTGGAGAGACAGCCCGTATGTGAAATACTCTTCAAGATACATGGTGTGTTCTGCCTCCTCCATCGCAAATAAACTATTCTGAAAAAATTATATCTAAGTTTAAGTAGTTTAATTGATAGCTCATAATAAATCATTAATTTAATTTCTTAAATCTCACGCTACCCAGGTCTTTTCCCAAATCGTTACAACAGTAGCCGAGTGAGTGAGCATGGTCATGAACTAGAGATTAGTGTTTCTGTCGAGTTTTCTGTTAGATGTTTAGTGCTTTTGAAGATTCACCATGCCGAGGAGCTGATATTGCTAACACGAGGGCTGTAAATTATGTACTGACAACATAGGTATAAATAACTCTTAATGAACTCTTACAAATACAACTGCATTACATTCCTTCACTAACTAACCTTTTTGCGAAATTCAGAAAGTCCTTGATCATGCGCAAGGTGTTGAATGTTGATATTAGCAACGGAGAGCCCTACTGCGAAAAGTACACATGGAACAACATGAAATGAGTGTCATTTGGAGATAATAATTGAACTTCAGAAACATATCGAAGTAAATCAAGGTCTCATGTTAGGTGAGTAGAGAGGGTGTTCCAAAATGTTTTTCCCACTGCCACCGTTGCAATGGGAGAGTGACATTCTTGAAAACATGGCATTCACGTTATGCGACATGATAGGAATATTCTTTTGAAATCAACGTGGACGTTTGCACCACATAGCCAGACACAGATGAGGCTGCAGAAATTGTTAGTAATAGACTGCGTTGACAATAGTGATCTGCAGTAATAGTAATCTTTCCGTCAGGCATTGCACGTGTACGAGTTTCACCCTCCCAGGCTCATCGTGCATATGTCCTTTACAGTAATGCGTTTTCGCTACAGGCTTCCATAATTCATCGCTAACATTCTGTTGAATTTTGCCATGGGCAACCTCGATTTTAAGCCACGACTACCTATTTGAAAATATGCTATTGAGCGATGGAAACGAGATTATTCACTTTAACGCCAAACAACAACTACATTTCTATTTATACCGACTGCTTTTTGCTCTCTACACATCGACCAGGGCACAACCTCACAACTCCTGTATCCTATTTGTACATACCCACTTTTCTGCGAGATTCTAAGTTAAGATGGCACTATTTAATCCACAGCCCTCGTAATTATAGAGGTACAAGAGTCGTCCTCTTCAGTAGTGTGAGCATCAACTTATGAAATCCATCACTATTAACCTTCGTATAGCCTCAAACAGCGATGCTAATAAACAATCAATCCATGTTGACAATTTTTTCTCAATATTCACAAAAATTATATGAAAACATTAAAAACTTTCAAATTAGTGTGTGACGAATCTGTACGGAACCTTTCCATTAATCTTCTTAGCCGTCTTTTTGGGGAATATAAATTCGCGTATATTTCCAATCAACTCCAAGAAGATGAACGGGATATGCAAAGTAGATAAGGTATTTAAGTCGAGCGTTGTAAGCTATCAGTCATGATGAGGAAGGCTATTGAGCCAGCAAAAGTAACCTCAATCTTAGAGGATTCCAGGATATTAAAATAGTGAAGATGTAGTGCTGCTATTCTACTGAAGAACGAGAAAGCTGATATAACCAGCGGTAAATATAATTTATGTACGCTTAAAATAAGTGTTAGTTTAGTCAAATTAGTTAAAGTTAATGAAAGTTAATAATTCGAGTACGTGTACTTCTCGGACCTCCTTTTTCGGTAGACCTTACTTGATCTTGAGCGTAATTATTAATTAGTTGCATAATTCGTAATTTAATTTAATATTAAAGGTAAATCCCTTTATTTGACGTAACATAGAAATATTATATGTTATTAGAGTTTTTTTATACATGAAATATTAAATAATTATTATTATTATACAAAATGGCTCTTGGTAATTCTTTACCTCAGATTAATCTTGGTGTTCAGGGTGAGAGCCAGGGGGGTCTCCACAAGTGTACAAAATTTGTATTCCCTTTCTGATGAATTAGCACCTTTATCCAACTAAAACACGCCATTACTTCATTATGATAATTGTTCTAAAAATGTAGGTTGGCTTACAAAACACACATAAAATTTTAATAAGTGTATGTTTTTGAATGGTGAAAAGAGAGCAAGTTAGAACAACTTTGTTTTGCGAGATTTAGATTCTAGATTTTGAATACCTTTTTTTTAAGCTCCTCCATAATTGTTTCATTGAATATTCAAATGCTGCTTTTTGGATGGAATTGTATCTTTCTATTATTCGAATTGTATTTTCATTATTACTCAATTTATATTTTCATTATTATTCAAGTTATATTTTCATTATTATTCAAGTTATATTTTCATTATTATTCAAGTTATATTTTCATTATTATTCAAGTTATATTTTCATTATTATTCAAGTTATATTTTCATTATTATTCAAGTTATATTTTCATTATTATTCAAGTTATATTTTCATTATTATTCAAGTTATATTTTCATTATTATTCAAGTTATATTTTCATTATTATTCAAGTTATATTTTCATTATTATTCAAGTTACATTTTCATTATTATTCAAGTTACATTTTCATTATTATTCAAGTTACATTTTCATTATTATTCAAGTTACATTTTCAATTTTCATTATTATTCAAGTTACATTTTCATTATTATTCAAGTTACATTTTCATTTTCATTATCATTCAAGTTATATTTTCATTATTATTCAAGTTATATTTTCATTATTATTCAAGTTATATTTTCATTATTATTCAAGTTATATTTTCATTATTATTCAAGTTACATTTTCATTATTATTCAAGTTACATTTTCATTATTATTCAAGTTACATTTTCAATTTTCATTATCATTCAAGTTATATTTTCATTATTATTCAAGTTATATTTTCATTATTATTCAAGTTATATTTTCATTATTATTCAAGTTATATTTTCATTATTATTCAAGTTATATTTTCATTATTATTCAAGTTATATTTTCATTATTATTCAAGTTATATTTTCATTATTATTCAAGTTATATTTTCATTATTATTCAAGTTATATTTTCATTATTATTCAAGTTATATTTTCATTATTATTCAAGTTATATTTTCATTATTATTCAAGCTATATTTTCATTATTATTCAAAATGTATGTTTATTATTAATGCACTTGGTATGTTCATTAAAATATGCTATATTTAATATCTATTCAATTATTATTATTTACAATTTCTATTTTATATATGTTTTGTGTAAAATATTTAGTTTTACTGTCATGTCTTTTACCAACGTCATCTACTGTATTTATCGCTTATGCGATGGCAACAAGTTGTTTGTTTCGTCTTGTTTGTATAATATAATATGTTGAATGTTCAGTTCCTGCACAGTCATTCGTTCGGAGAGGATATCACCGCATGAAGCTGATGGCATTTGTTGAAATCTTTTATACGAAAAATTAAAGTTGTTAAGATTTTAAACGCAAGAGTCATCTTTATTAGTCTCATGTGGCGGACAGCTGCCATAAAGTCCAATGGTCAGGGGAGACAGAATTTTAAAACGTCTTGTCCATCAACTTTTGAGATGAGCGTGGATTCAACCAAAAGAAATTGCGTGGATTGATTTATTGTTTACTCGCTTCTATACGAGGACTATAAATGACAAACTTCATAATTTTGAGCCGCATTCAAGTGACAACGACGACACTTGGACTGTCACTCCACTCCAAACTTCGCCCAATTCCAACCTGAGAACTTAAACCTTAAGAGATGTAACCTGAACCGCATAATACATTTTCAGAGGCACAAAGACTAAATTTCACTGTTGAGCCTGCCCCACATCATTTTTGTACCAATATTTTATTTGATTTCTTGTGTTAAATCAATCTTTAAGTTTTGGGAGTCAACATTGTATTTGTGACATTAAGGATATATTTTTACTTAATTATTTACTTTTTAAATGTACAAAAAATTTTCTATACATATCAATCTTTGTATCTACGTATCTGAGCCTAAAATACGTGTTTCTAATTCCAAACCTCCGTCTTGATCGAATTCAATTCTTCCAATAAAATAAGACAGAGAAACACTCTCGAGCTTAAAATTTGGATATGAAGTCGACCCCTTTCGAATGTTTTATGACTTTTCCCTCTTTTTAAACACCCTCGTGTTTTAATCTTTAAGACTAAGGGCGTGAATGGCTTATGGAAAAGATTACACATGAGGATTATGCAGATAACGATTGAGCTTTCTCCGTGGGAGAAGATGATAAAGCGAGCTCCGCTCCCCCTCCTTCCTCTTAATCGAACAGATTAGCACGAGTACATGAGTGATGTAATTTGGTACATAACGTATGACCTCATAAATATAGAGAGCAGAACCATTTTTCGTTTTACGGCCTATCATAACCTCAGGGATGACTGAGACTGGAGAGTAAAAGAGTTGAGGAGAATTTAAAATACTATATAAAGGAGATTAAAGGTTAAATGGGCCTAAGTGCAAATTGAAATTCTGTAAAAAAGTGTTAAAATGCTTGGATTGAGATAAGATGTGTTTTTAAGTAGTCCTATAGTAAAGCAGATGTAAGTAGTTGTAAAGTGTCCAAAACAGAGGTAAATCTTTTTATCACAAGGTCTGTTCTGCGAGCTTGAAATGAATATGTTAATCCAGTAGTAGGGCTTGATAGGTACCCGTACATTTAATCATTTTATAAGTAATATTCCATTTTTAACAGAGTGAAGTACGTTTAACGCAAAAAAGCTTAAGATGAAATATTGGTTGATAAGGTACCGACAAACTATTATGTATTTTATGCATTTTTCTTTTAACACGAAACAAATCGCTTAACACGAAATATTTTTGTTCTGGGAATGAACCAAATAAGTAAAACACCAGCGTCGCAGGAGAGATTTAAAGAGGGTGTGAAAAAAAATGAGAAGTGGGTTTTACATATTTCGTAGAAAGGAGGATAGCTTTGCCTTGAAATACCTTCGGAATAGCCTGCGGCACGAATCAATTTTGTCTATCTAAGCTACTTTCCAATCCACCCCTACAAATGCCACGCAATAGCACATCATTTCTCATCCGTTGACTTTGGACTTCAGTAACGAATACAACGCAGTGGAAGTAAAAATCACATTATTTTCTATTTTAGAAGAACTTTTTTACAACCACTGGGGCAAAGAGCTCCGAGAAATTACTATTTCGCTTAAAATGAAGTTGGAACTTCTGAAGGAAGTTGATTAGAAACAGAAGAGACTAAAACGGAAATATATAAAGATTCTAGTATTGATAATTCAACTAAATACATGCATAAAAATATAGATAGATCTAATGTACTCTAGTAAACTTAATTTTGTTGACAATACGGTTTTTGTAACATCCCCTTAACACGAAATTCCATTAACACGCCAAAATATTTCTGTTCCCTCGGTTTCGCGTTAACCGATTTTCACTGTTATTTGAAATCTAAATAAAATTTTTCATTTCTCTTAAATAACTCATAAAGCATAGTTAGGACTACTTAGACTAAAGCGTACGCTATAGGCTCACATCATACCTTTATGGAAAAGGACATGGATGGCGAACCAGTGGCAAGCGTGCCATCAATGGCACGCAACACAATGTTTTGGGCACGCAGGCGATCGATATATTTTGCATTTTATATCAAACTAATAAAGTTAACTATAAATTATTACGAACAAACGCGAGTGATTGGTCGCGGGGAGCACACGTGCTTGTAATTGTCTTGCCTTAGCTACGTCGTGGGCTACAGTTGCTTTTGATGCAAAATTTGTCTACGCATAACATACTCAATTTCGTTGACACAAATATATTTTAAAGTTTATTTTTGTTGTGTTTACGATTTTTAACTGCTATTCAACATGGGTTGTTTAGAGCAAAAAGTGCAAAATAGTAAGTGCAACCGAAAATTTTCATACTTGGTGAATCTAGAAATATGGCAATATTAGTAAAGGCGACAAAAGTGGTGCGTGTTTTATGTTCTGTAACAGTGGTATACATAACATTGCCTGTACAAATCCCAAATACTCTTGTCAAAAAGTGAGCCATATCAAAATTAATTAACCATTTGGCCCAGATGACTCCCATTCAACAAGCATTCTTCTAAAAGTAACATCTTACAATCCTAATATAAGTTATGTGACATCCACATAATCTGCAGCAAAAGAAATCTTACTAATGTTACTTTAATTTGAATTACATGTATAACTAAAATATTTTCAACTATACGGTGTAAAATGTATTATTTCGTGGTAAATAAAGAGTTTTGAGCTGTTAGTAGTTAATTTTATTATTTTCCCTATAATCACCAGTCACAATATTTTCACGGCACGTCCATACCTCATCAAACATTTCTTTAAAAAAAAAAGGCATGTTGATCCATAAAAGTTCACCACCCCTGGTATAGGATGATTTTTCCTTTTAAAGCTAATACTTTTAATAGCCCCCTTTAATCACAGAAACTCCTCGGTGTCGTGGTAGGTGTGTCATGAGTTTGAGCCGTAATGCCACTGAACACTCACAATGTAAAGACTGACGCATGTTAAATTTGTCATGACCCAAAGTCCTCCTATGATGTGGTGTTGTAGTTTAGAAAGGAGATGCCTGTTTGGATGCCCGTATTCGTCACTGAACCATGGCTCAAATGTGCGATCTCTGTCGCAAAATTCCGTCATATATTTCTTATAGTAGAACGTCAACAAACACACTAATAGCAAATGAACACACACTAGATACAGAAACAATACTTTATAATATGTTTTGTTGTTTTTCTTCCATTCCATTTTCTGCTTATTTCTCAAAACCAAGCAAATACACCTAGCTGTGAATTGTCTTCACGTTTCCCGAACAATTTCTTTACTAGCTACAGTCGTGGTTATCTCCTTCATCGAACGCATTTAGGATCTGATGGGAAAGCAGCTGTAGCCATCCCAAAATGTTGCCAATTAACCCAACTGTTCGCGATAATTTGATAAGAAGCCCCATAGGACACCATTCGGAAACTAATTAGTCTCTGACATACTAGGTGACAACTTATATACAGGACACATGTAGACCTACGTCTTTCTGTTCCTACGCTTTTTCTGTCTTTCTAACGATCGATCTTTGGAGTAAATCGTCAGTTTATCTAAAACTAATCTTTTCTTTATCTAGGGATTTTCGTTTCCATATTCATTTTTTATTAATTGTACGACTGTTTTATGTTGCATATAATTATTTTGTGTTTTTAAATTATAATTAACATTTTGTTACTCCTTCATGAAGAAAAGCAAATTATAGAATTTTTTTTTTATTATTCAAGTTTTTATTCCTTAACTCTTCAAATTACTTGTAAGAAATCGAGAGTTTGAACAAATTTGCATTTTAAGACACGCTACAAGATTAATGTCGCCGTTTTTGTTCTGTCATTTGCAATGAGCTCTTAATCGTTCTTTTTTTTAAAACTAGTCTCTGATTTTTCTTTAAGACGATGTTTTATTTGAGAATTTCACCTTGTGAAGGAACACTGATAGGTGTAAGTAGGCAAAGATATATAAATATACCTGAAGAGAATGATGTATCAGATAGAAAATCTAGAGTATACACAGGTTAATCAAAAATTTCCTGGAATAAGTCAGTTACAAAATATTAAAAAATTGAAAAATAATTTAATATTATTGGCCTTTAAGATAGTACATTTCTGCATCCCCAAACTTCTTCTAGATTTCGTTTAACTGTTCGAGAAACTCCTGGAATCAATTTTTTGAGAGATCCTAAAGCTGCTTTGCCACATTTAAGATCACCTCATCGGAATCCACAAAATGATGTCCCTACAATTTCATTTTCAGCCATAGAAACAGATAAACATCGTCTGATGCTGGAATCGTTTCCGTATTTTTCTTCAGTATCCCCAGCTTTTCAGGTGATTTCTCAAGTAAAACATTGAATTTGATGTTCGCACGCTGCTCCAAAGACGACATCGTAAAATCCTAAAAATGAAGAATTCGTTTTGTCAGACATGATCTACAGCTAACGCTAACAGCACAGGAAATAAATTCCAGATGACTGTGCAGAACCCACAAAATACATATTTTACCTCCAACGAACACCGCGGGAACTTTCCAGGAAATTCCGGAAAGCGGACCGTTCCGAGAACTTTCTGACTCTAGTCTACATTAGAGTGACAGTAAATATATGAGTAACATGGCAACTGTGTGCTGGATCATAATGAGTTATTTTCTTGAAAGAGTAGTTTGGTTGGGTAACCACACTCATGGTCTTCCTTAAATATTAAGCTCAATTTGCGTTATGATTTGTGATATTATTGGTAACCGAATGGTAATAGACGCTGATTAGTGACCGGCATTGTTCCTGTCAAGTCATAGGTTCAATTCTTGTCGCCACTGCTTAAAGGGGGGGAGGTGATGTATGTGTATGTTAAATTTGTAGAGTGTGAAATATCTTTGTTGAAATGGTGTGTAAGTTTAAGGAGTTGGGTGCCCGCACATGTACAAAACTGAATTTAAAGCCCAGTTAAGTTTAAATTTATATTTCACCCGTTTTTAATTCCTTTCATACGTGCATAGTATCGTACTATCTCACCAGCCACAGCGCTCCAAAATGGTAAGATTTCCTGGAAACCCAAAATTTTAATGACAAAGTATGGCGTTCACAGGAGGTGAAGGTAGAAGTCGTGTGTGAAGGCATTGTAATATGATTTAAAATAATTCTATCTTAACTCATTCAAAAAATACATGTAAAACAACTATACATGAGCAATTTCTATAATTGAACCCCATGGCAAAATTCCTAGACTTAACATTATCCCTTGAATATTTCAAGAATATCATTTACTCCATCCGAAAAGATTATCAGACCACCTTATACTTTCTAGAAGTATACCAATCAGCAGTATAAACATGAATATCGGCTTCTGTATTTCTGGAAAATTCTATTGCGAAACTTTTCCCTCCGAAGATAATTATTTCATTTCCATATTCTTAAAACATGGATATACAATATGCTAAAACCCACATATATTTCCCATTCTTTATTGTGTTTATAATATAGAGAAACAAGATGCTTCGAGAACAGAGATTTTAAAGTAGATCCTTTCTTTCGCATCCAATTAAGGCACTTTCAACTACTTAGTTTGAAAATTACCTGCAGTCTCTATATTCTTGCAGCTACTTCCACTAGAGAATCAATCGGTACTACAGCAAACATCAGAATAATTATATGTATACTTAATGAGAACTATCATTATACTTGTCGGGATATCCAATATCCTATATCGACTGTTCATTAATCGCGTAATCGACACAAATGAGCTCGGCGCTTTGCACGAATTCAGATAATTGGACAACCCTGCCTATTGTAGATGGAGAGAATAATTTAAGGAAGCTAATTAAATAGATCTACGAAGGGCACTTTAAAGGTATACTTTGTGTCAAAATTTTTCCGGAGGATTCCAGTTTATATTGCAATACTTAATATAAATATAATTCCATGATATTGCTTTCTAAGAAAAATGTTTACATTGCTTTCGCAAGAATATTAGTTCTTAATATGTATACAGTTTTAAAACAATCCAAAAGATGTGATGGAATATTCGTGATAAAATAATAAACAAATAAAAGGTGTCAGTTATGAGGGTTTTAATTCAAATGTTGTCAATTGTGAGGATTTTTTATATTAAGTCAACGGTCATGAGGAGTTCATTTATTTATGGAAAAGTTTCATTTGTTTCCATATTCTATTAAAATTAATGAAAATTAACTTAATTCAAATCTCTTGAAAATATTTAAACATTGACTTGCTTTTATTATTGGTATACAAGATAGCTTTAAGGCTGCCTTCGGTTAATGTTGAAGAATAGGAGCCGAATTTTGAACATTTTTTAGATATAAAAGATATTAAAAATTAATATATAAGATTCTCTCTAAGCAAAACCTAAAAGATATTTTTCAGTGAAAAAGATTATCCTTTATTAACTTAATTCCTTCTCAACATTTTTAATTACCTCTTCAGAAAAAACTCGTCCTTTATTTCGTGTACTCGTATCTTCAGTACATACATGCAGCACATAGATGAAATCTAAATGGTTCTAGACACTAATAAATATTTACATTATAAAGGGTATCTATTTTATCTTCAAAGATAATAACTGTAATTATTCAAAACTCATATTTGCATTATAAAGGGTATCTATTTAATCTTCAAAGATAATAACTGTAATTATTCAAAACTCATATTTGCATTATAAAGGGTATCTATTTTATCTTCAAAAATAATAACTGTAATTATTCAAAACTCAAACTCAGTGACACAACAGGCCATTAAGTACAGGGCCTAATGTGCCCATCCCAGTATGCGTGACCATTGGGCGCAGAAGTGCATGAGCAAATGCCCTGATCAGGTCATCAGTCTGAAGCGAGATCCTCAGTGTTTAAGTCCCCCCAAAAGTAGGGATCCACTGCAGTGGGGATGAAAGGCCGAGAGATAGAGTCGACCTTGCCGAGCCTGGAAATAGAGCCCGGACCCGTAGTGTGTAAGCGCGATTAACTACCATTTGACCACTGGGCCTATAACTGTAATTATTATTGCAAAAATATATAATGTTATATTTTTAATCCTACATATATGTATTTTGTTTATATTTTATCAGTATGTTTGTTCATAATTGAAAAAAATTACATTAAAAAAACTAGTGAATTGGATTTATTTGTATAAGACTAGCGTAGAGCGTTTAAGGTCATAATCTATTTAATAAAGAAAATAATTACCTTATCAAATATTGTTTCAATTATTCTTAATGGCTAACTGGTCAATTTGGCCCTACACTTTTACAGACGGCGCAACTTTTCATTTTCCCGTAGCCCAGAAATTCCTTCAGCGTAATACTTTTACCAAAATTTACTACTTGATAATAGTCCAGTTGCATTTTTCATAGTATATAAATTTTTTCATGAAGTCAGTTTTTCATCCAATACATACTCTTAAGAGTCTCGTTCCTTTTCGGTTAAATTCACCTTAAGATTTATTTCCATGCATTTTCTTTTTTATTCCCCAAAAAATCGATCCATCTAAAAATAGTTATTTCTAGACCTATTTTCAAGCCTACATGGAAATATAGGTCTGTTATCAATCCAGCCGAGATGTCAATACATCCGTTTGCACAGAATTTGATAAATCGTTGAAACAAGCATCCGTAGACAGCGCAAAGAGAATTTTTGTAATAAAATCTGAAAAGAACACTTTGGCTCATGTAGAGTATTGAAATAAATCTCGAAACAAAATGAAGTAAAAAGAAAAGATATATCGAACTCCAGGGAAACAAGCTCTGTACCTAAAGCAGTTTATTTCTAAAATTCTATTACTTTTCCCCCCGCTCAGCCATTTTCAATAAAATATGTATATATATCCATAGAATTCCCCATAAGTGTAATAATTCAATGACTGGATGCAAAATTCCTTATTTACTTCTAAAAGTGTCTTAAAATACAAAATATGGCCCAGCCTTTATTGAAGTCTAGTTTTCTTCGTCCAAAGCAAGTTCAAACCATTTCTTATAATTACGTAAACGAAAGTTATTTCAATCGGCGCCATATGGTCGTAAAACTTTTAGAGTAACTTGATACATTGAATAAAGCATACCCCCTGTTTTCCATATTCCGACGTTTTTAGTTTGATTTTATTAGACTGTATATTTTTTCAAAAGTATTTAGAAGTTATAAAAATTCCAACCCGTCTTTATTACGTGTGATTAAGTATACTTAATGCGAATCCATTTAATAAAAATAGTTTTATGCTTTGTAATTGATACTTTAAAGATAAAATAAATTTTTAAAATTATTTCCGAAAAAGGAAACGGAAATGTATTTGTAATAAATATTTGTAAATACGAATCAGACATTTAGTAATAAACACTTAACTGTTCCTGAAAGTTTTCTGCTTAATTTCTAATAAATGTGAATTAAAATACATTCATTATATCCCTGTTATATGTACAGGAACTCGATATTGGTGTATACATTTTTCATTTGTTGTATTTGAAAGGTTGACCTTAAATAAAAAATTTATTTAGTTTTAAGGTTATATATATACTGTGTTTCTTCATGCACTTGAATTATAATTTGTAATTTTATTATTAATACGACTTTATGTAACAATTATAAATATATATACATTTAATGTAACATAATGTGCGTGATTGAAGTCCGGGGGTTGAGCGGCATCGTGCTTCCACGCCAAAGGACCGAGACTCAAACACCGAGCTGGACAAGGTCGACTTAGCCAGCTATAGATTTAGCATTTGGATTTAAGTTTGCTCCCAATGGTAAGGAATAAACCGTAAATCGTTCATGAAGTGTTAAATGTAAAATAAAAGTAACTGTTGTGTTAAAATCATGTCTGCTTCTTTTCCAAACCCTCTTATCCCAGCAACCACCTGATTGTGACATGTTATGTTTACCTCTCTTCTGAAGTTTGTTGTCTATGGCTGTTGAATATTGTGGAATTGTATTTCAATAATGAGGATAGATGTATTAACAAAATATCCTGACTCAGCAGCTGTTGAAATTACGATGGTTTTCATCACTTTCGGGATTATGTTGCTTATTCATCGACCCCTGATAATTTACTCATCATCCAATATCATTAGATATTTTAATATTATTCATGACTGTGTACATTTATTACTCATTCTCAGCGCGTCATCTCTTATGTCAGGTAACAGCTTAGATCGCTTGATTTCCATTTATATAGTTACCATAGCAACATGTAACACCATAACATGCTACATATAGTGAGATATTTCTAATAAATTGTTTTTCACTATGTATCAATAAATATTCAAAATAATTCACCTTTATTACAATTTTATCAGTCTTTCTTTATATTTTTCATTTCTTTTTGATAAATTGGATTATTTATTCAAGAAAATGAAATTTCTTTTTTTTTATTCAAAAAATTCATTGATTAAAAAGAGCTGCATTAGGATAAATGTAAACTGTACCTATAAAAGTAATGTACACGTTTTAAATTAGGATTACATAAAAAAATTCCAATTTTCCAAAATAAATTTTGTCTAATGGATGTTTTAAATATTTGTTATTGAAAAGAAAGAATACAATTTCTTTAGTCAAATATAATTATTTTAGATTTTCCCCCAATAAACATTAATGAAAAGAGTCTTTGTCTAAAGAGAGATAAAAAAAATGTTTAAAATAATAATTAAAACATTTATAAAAGTGCAAAACTTTCTCGATTGCTTGAAAGAAATAATTAATTTCACTTTTTTAATTAATTCGGTCGTTTTTCTAATTGCTTTCTCAGTAGCATCGAATACACACACATTTAAAAGTACATCGTTCCAGGAAATTATTTACGATAATATCACAATTATGAATTACACGGCCATTACAATCACTTGTGTAGTTCCAATTTATTCGCAATTATTACTGGAAATAAATAAATATTTTTTTAAAAAAAAATCACACAATAAATGAAATAAAAAAGAGTTTTCTTTATTTTAATACAATGAGAAAATCTTAATAAGAAAATAAAAATTAGCAAAATATAATTGCCTTTTTGTTTCTAATTAATTCAAAAGACTTTTTCCTTCAAGAAGCTTTTGAGGTGTATTTTACAAGTGCCAGTATCGATTAAAAGTCACTCCACATTTCTCGTTCGAAAGAACATGCTTCGATAGTGTTATTTAATATGTAAAGTAATTTAAGAATGTAAAAATAATTAGAATTTTATCACAAAAAAAGTCTTTTTTTTCTTCAGGGCATGGTACATGATTAAAAGGAAAATCCCCAAAATTAATATGATTTAATTAAAGTTATGTTTTAGAATGTGCACGCACATAATTTAGGGTTGGAAATCTTTTTTTACATTACCATACTTAACTCAACTCAGTGGTGCAATAGCTTATGAGGGCCAAAGCCTATTGTGCCCTACTCAGTATATGTGACATTAGGTGCTGAGGAGCATGAGAAGATGTCCCAATCAGGTGGTTAGTCTGAAGCGAAACCCCCAGTGTTTAAGTCCCCAAGCAAGCTTGGTACTCATTTATCGACCCACTGCAGATGGGATGAAAGGTTGAGTCTACATTGCCCTCCCCGGGAATAGAACACGGACCTGTGGTGAGGAAGCGTGATACACTACCACTCGATCACTTTGTCTACTGCAATAATAATTACTGTTATTATCCTTGAAGATAAATCAGATACCCTTTGTATTTAAAATATTTATTGGTGAGTGGAATCATTTAGATTTTGTATGTACCGAGAACACGAGTACACGAACAAAGACGATGAGTTTTTTCTAAAGGGGTAGTTTAAAATGTTGAGAAGGAATTAAGTTATTAAAAGAAAAAAAAAATTTTAAATAAAAGTATATTTTAGGTATTGATCTCTTTAAGTCTTATATTCCATGCGGATGCATGACTTGACCAGGTGGTCAATCTGACGTGAAAGCCCTAGTGTTTAGTATCCAAGCAAGCTTAGTACTCATTTATTGACTCCCTAAAAGGATGAAAAGCTGAGTCAGCCTTCCCCAGCCTGAGGATCAAACCCCGGATCTGTGAAGGGTGCAGACGCGATACGCTACCACTCGGTCACTGCACTTAAATTACCGTACCTATTTAAATATAAAATTATTATAGATGTGTGGTTATGATGGTTTTCACTGGCAGCATTATTTCTGTGGAGTTATGGAATCGAATCATTTATGACTTGACTATATAAACCCGTCGACAATAGTTCTCGGGTTCTTCTGATATCGGTTAAGTCAAAACAATTAGATGTTTACACTTGTCTCCTAATGATCTACCCATTCCAGAGTGAGGCTCCAATCAACGATGTACCCACAGGAAGTTTGAGGTCAGTGAGGATCAAGTCACAAGGGACATGGGAAAGAGGGTGGTTTAAAAGGAGAACTATTTGGTGTAATGTGATATTAACTGCACACTTTAAGGGTGCAACCACTTAATAGAGTGTAAAAGAAGTTTATATAGTCCATGTGTAACGGGTCTATCCACGATTTGACTGATAATCTTCTTAAATGTGATTTCAATCGAAAAACGCTCTCTGTGAAGAAGACGAAATTTATGCAAATTCGAACGTCTATTTAAGTGTTAGTAGTAGAGTAGGTGAGTGAATGGTCGAACGTGTGGATACAGAATTGTGAAAAGGATAATGACCGAAGGTCATATAGTTAATGAAGCTGGAAGGTATGAAAAGATAATCCAAGTAGTGGAGTCAATAGAGCTCCAGTATAAAGAAAAGTGTGCTTATTTCTATGATGTTTAAATTAATCAAAAGTAACTACTCCTCGAATTTAGTGTTTTAAGTGCATTTTCCCCTTAAGTTGTCTAGAATTATTAAGTGAAATAGCTAATAAACGTGTGTTAGAATTACAATGGCTGATATTTACTCGAAACCCCCAACACCAGCGTCCACCGGGATATTACACATGGAAAAGTATTTCTGCTTTTAGAGTTTAGTGAATTTTTTCCACTGTAGAATAATCATTTGTGATCCCAACAGAGTATTGAACATTGATAAACAATAAAGAAAATTGATCAACAAATAATATTCTTTTCCTTGGATGGTCCTCAACATGTTTTAACGAGTTCAATTATGAAGTAGGATTCAGGAAAGTTTGGACATTCATAGTGAAAACGAAACTGAAATGTTATATATGTAATGTAAATTATCTTTGTAATAGGAAAATTTTATGCAATATGAAGGTGGATAATTAGTTGTGTGATATGACGCTTGAGGTAAATAAAGGTAGCATAGTATTGATTAATTTATATATTAAGTTTATTTACGCCACAAGTGTTATTTACAAAATATTCATTGAAGTTATTGAACTTATTAGACTGTTAGAGTTTAAATTCTGTGGTTTGTGAGAAAAGAGTTTTTGGTGTACCTTTTCTCAGGGAAGTTTAGAGACTATCTCTCCTTATCTCTCTCTGCCCTGTCTAGGATTCGGGAATTACAGAGGTCGGCGTCTTTAACTTCGTGTTACATCCGGTTCGTGGGTGGAGATGGGTCCCTCGTGGTGTCAAAGATTGCCGCTGTGATTTCCAAGACAAGACCACGCAATAATTTAAGGGTGTGGGAGTCATTGCACATGTGGTGATCATACCCACAAAAGAAGCCGATTCACAGATGTGTTGCGGGAACGTCACAGCGAATAAAATTATTTTATATAAAAGTACAGAAATATGTTTTTCCCCTCGGTTTAAAAAGTAATGGAAATTTCTGGAATACCTAATATATTTCATTTTAAATTCATAATACTGACAAAAAATTATGTAATTATTAGTGTAAAAATACGCCATATTAATAATCTAAATAAATTTTTTAAAATTTATTTTAATTTAAAAAAGAAAATTAAATTTAGTTACGCGCAATACTCATAGATTTTTCTTTTAAATTAACACATTTGCACTGCAATTAATTTTAAAAAACAATCAAGCAGTTATTAATAGTTTATGTGTTACTTAGTCGCGAGCAATCCCATAATCACTGTTTTGTTGTGTTTCCTAATTAGCCATTCTGGAAAACTACATTTTTATACTCTGCATCTTAATGTAATGTCTTCGAGTAATTTGTGAAAACTCCCTTTCCCAAATACTATTTTTTTTATTGTAAGGAATTAAGAAAAATATGAAAAAGAACAATTCATTAATGAGCCACTTTTCAGAAAGTCGCCTTAAGAAACACCGTATCCGCTGAAAAAGCTCACAATGCAATATCATTATCATTATCTAGCAACGATGGAATCTTGTTTACGAAAGTGGAACAAAACTGTGAAGCTTTGTGAGTGTAATCGGACTGGAAGAAAATGATTTTTTTGCGATTTTATTTACTCTCTTCTTTTAAAAAACTACATTGCGATAGATTCCTCACAATCACTGAGAATTCTGCCCGAAACCTATTTTACTTTATTTACTTTTACTTTATTAGATTTTTTTTTTGCTACCTTCCTGATCTTTTTTGCTTTTCAAGAGGAACACTTAAGATGATAAATAGTAAAAAGTTATTCAAAATACGGAATTTTAAGGCTGTTAGGTGCTCTTTCCTTCGAATAATGGAAGCTATTATTTACGAATGAATAATGGCTTTACGTTTCGTAATACGCATGATTGTCTCTGTAAATGCATATACTTTGTGTGTAGCGTTCTTTGTTTGCAATGCTTTCTAAATAGTTTGGACTAATAAAAGTAGAGTTTTCTACTTTTTTTTCCAATGACTACATCAAGTGTTTTATTACTTGTATTATTTATGAAAACTATTAGTACTTAAAGATATTTGTTCTGAAATGCATGAGAAATTTGTTCTTTGTTAAAATGGTATAATGTTCTATTTCCTTTAAAAGACTTTAAAATAATTATGTATAAAAATATCCATTTAGAAGGAGACTTTTTTTGAAGCAGCATTGTACTTCGAATCAAATTTTATTAAAATGTCTGAATTAATTTACCCTGGATATATTAATATTGTATTTTTACATCAATGTTATACAAACGAGAAAATCAGTTTAAATTGAGCAAGAATTTTCTAACATACATTACAGAAGATGTTTGTGTTTTCCTCATTTAAATATTTACTAATGTATATTCAGGAAGGCATTCTTTTTTTCTTTCCATTCTTGATGTAAATTCAGAAAGAAAACGATGCTAACATTTCTGTTTTTGGCAATGATAATTTTCTTAAAAGAAAATTATATTTTAAATTTAAAAACTTCCATATGACTCGTCATATTTTAATATATTTTTTTTTACTTTCAGAAATCTAATTTTATTTCCTTATACGATTTGAAAAAAATATTTTTAAAAATTATTTTATTATTTAAATTATGACAAAACGATGCGACTAAAATGAAGGTAATACGATAAAAAAAACCTGTGGATTTGAATAATTCCATTAAAAACAATGTTGTTCAAATTAATTCACGTTACATTTAAATTATGTACCTGCAAAAATTACAGAAAAAAAGACAGTTTTTATCAAAAGAATAAATACATTAACTAAATTTTAAGACAAATTTATTTGAATTTAGAAAAAAACATTATTGAACTCCAATACTGAAATACACATTTTCCCTGTTTGAAATAGGATACTTTTGAATTTCCACTTTAATACTCAAAACATTTTACTATGTCCTGCAATCTCCCCCTCAATATTAAAAGCCACTCCTTAACAGCACGAAAACTTTAAAAAGCAAAATCTTTTTTTTTTTTAAAAAGAACAAAAAGGGAGACCCTAAACAATAAAACATGGAAGAAGCATTATCTCGAATTTAATCCCCTACCAGACTCCTCGAAAGCAGATAGAAAATCAAACCCAGTCCCAAAAATGATTACCCGAGACACCTCCACCCTCCTCGAAACGTGGCTCGTGACACATTGCCCGTACCTTTTGGTCATGAGTCACGCGTGCATTTTGTCTGTGGGCGTACTTCCTGTAACGATAGCATCCCGAGATAATCGATCATAGAAGCAACGCATTTCCCGATACCTCAGCTATTTATCGTTTGGTTCCTGCCGATACAGCAGGTGGAACCTATCCCCTCGTGGATTCGATCCACCCAACATTCGATGCCTCAGATCCATCATTATTTGGGCTATCGAACGAACTAGTTTAGAAGATGTAAGAGTGTAAGGGGGTTTGTTATTGTTGAATGAGAACCCATAAGAATGAGAAATGGGTATTTGTCTTCGGAGACTGATTTGATTTGTTGTGGTCAGTTGCTGCTGGATCTATTGTCGTATAGTTTGGACTAGTGAGGAGCTAGTGTAATACTAAGTTTCAATAACAATTATCATGTTCTTTCATTGAATAGTACTTGTAGCAGCTGGAAAAGCACTTTTATCCTCTGGTATTCACGTTATACTGTTGTACTCCAGTTGTAAATACTTATGGATTTAAACCTTAAAATACATTTTAGGAAATTAAAAGGCTTTTCGATCTGATTAACTGGATTATTTTTATGCGAGACTGGTGTATATTTTATGTATTAGTATAATTCAATTGGGTAAATGTATCAGGAAACCTGCTGTATTGGTTTTAAATCAAAATACTAGTATGTCAATACGGTTTAACGTCCGAACTGACGCTTTATTTCAGTTTATCCTTTCCAGTAACATGCTGTTTTTTTAAAAATTCTACTAGATTAAATGATGTATATAATCTGTTATTGGAAATCTCAGAAATGCTCAGAATGATATTATTTTCTGTAAAAATAGCACACGTAATTGCAATACTTCAAGGAGGCACATCCAATTTCTTCCCTGGTTCTAATAAAATATAAATGATGTATGTGTAAAAGAAAATTCTAATTTCTGTTAAAATAAAAGAGGCATTCAATTTTCAACGAATAAATTACTTTGGATTAATATGGGTTGGTTTATTGGAACCTTAGAATAAAAGAAGTATATTTATAAATAATTATTTTCAGTTTCGTTCATCTTGCAAAATCGCCATTTTCATTATCTGTATCTATGCTATTATTTATAATATGTGTTATATGTCCCATTTGTGCACTACTGGAAATAAAATCAAAATTATGTTTACAAACTTATCTTAGTACCAAAGTTAACGTAATTTTTCAATAGTTAATTCGAATAAAAGATGTATATTTAATATAAAAATAATCTTTAAGCGAATATTTTAATAACTATTTTTCACAGATATAAGGACAATAAATTGTAACAGAAAAAAAAATAAAAATCGACATAATCGATTTTACTTAAATTTTGCATATTTCTAGATGCTACATATAGTGTTTTTTTAATTATGTGGGGAGTTATTACTGATTTCGATACACTCTTATACAGAGTCATTAATGAACATGCCAAAATTAACACGAAGCATGGCATTTAAAACTGTTCTATATGGTCCTAAATTTTTTGGATAAATAAAGCTTTGACGACGCTAAAAGAGTAATATAATTATGTAATTACAGAAATACTTTTTTTTCCATAATATATTTTGACTTTTAATAACTTTCCCATTATTCTTATGAGTTGTTACTAGGAGAACAAACAAGAATTACAAGTTGTAGCAAGCTTTTTAAAATAACGGTGTAACAATAAATATGTCTACATATTGATGACAGAATAACTATTCACAAACCAAAATATATGACACTCATTTGATATATCTAATTAGTTGAAACTAAATGAATATTTAAATCCAATATTAGCCTCATTATCAAAGTCTAATTAGCAGTTACATCTAAGAAATCACTTTTCTAAAAGGTAACTTGAAAGAAAAGGCACAATATCAATTTCAAATCCAAACACTCATAAATGTTCCATACGATAAAGCAACAATCGTAACTGCAGAGGTTTGTGTTTCTAACTGACAAACACCCCACCTATCCTAGGGAAAGATTAAACCAAATACAGTTTATTATATGCAGCTGTTCGGATTTCTGAGATCCGTAATTCTAGCAGAATAACAAGTCTTGGAAGCACCAAAAGAGAAAGAGCTCCAGGAGCTTTAATTAATTCTCCGAGATATGGGAGACTCGTTTAAAGAGGATTCTTCGCATTCAATAGTAATAAGTAATAAATTACGTTTGCTTCTCGCTAATTTTCCATTTCTCTCTGTGGGGGGAAGAAAACCCTCCCATGTTTTCGTTTTCCTGAGGAAGTGGGGGTGGGGAGATTATATTGATTAATCCATTAAGGTTTAGAAGTCAGATCGCGAAGGATTCTCTCTTCAAATTTGCCCTGGTGTATCACAGGTGCGATAATGTATGCATTGCTTCATTCCAGTGTGCTTTGGAAAAGTTTATTTCCACATCGTGGACTTGTTTGTAAGATGATTTTGTATCACTGTAATTCCAATTAGATCCGCACCCTTGATAAGTAAGGTGTTTGAATTAGAAACTGAATTGCCTGAGGCTATCCTGTTTGAAAATAGCATCAGGGCTTTATTTGTGGTAAGAATCTTGTTCTGTTATATATTTAACATTAACAAACTGACAGAAGCTTATTTAATTTTGGGGGAACTAAATTATTGGTCCACTGCTGTAACACTTTGTTTAAAATGAATAGGATATACAGACTCTGAGCATTTTTAACTGTTTTTTAATTCATAGTTAATTCACTGTCCCCTATACATATAATCAAATTTTTAATCGTTAATAAAATACATTCTACTTTTCCATTCAAGTTCAAATACAGTTTTTAAAACTTGTAATGGATGAAACTTGATGTTAATACAATTTTTTCAAATAGCAATTCATTAACTAATTTAAAAAATGAATAAATAGTAACAAGCAAAAGTAATATTCCGACAGCATATATAGAAAGGAAAATCATTCGTTATGTCCCTGTAGCGCAATAGATAGCTCGTTAGACTTAAAATCAAAAGGTAGTCGGCTCGAATCCCGCCTGGGATGGCCTAGTTTCTAAAAAATGTGATTTTTTTACTATACGTATTTATTAGAATAATTAAATTTATTCCATGAATAAATGATAAGAAGCAAAACCAAAAAAAAAAGTCAAACCCCCTTATATAGGAAGGAAAATGGAAAATTTCAAGAAAAGTCGCTTCCTATTTTGCCGCTTAATATTGTAATTCTAGCGTATGTATATACATATTTATACTATTTGTAACTACTTAATAGAAAGTGACTAAAATATTTTTTTTTGTTGACCTAAGTATGAATTGACTTAATTTTTTTTAAATATTACTTGTGTGTGTGTGTGTGTGTGTGTGTTCATAGTTAATTTGTTAATAAAAAGCAAATATTGTTTTAAATCTATTTTAATTTCTAATTCAGTGAAGTAACTATTTAAAATGCTTTTATATACAATCATTCTTTAAAATAACTCTCGAAAATACCACTTTTAGAAGTGAAATTTCAATACACAGCCAGATCATTTCACTGCCGCCGTCTTTAATGTATGAATTTTCAAATACGTTTATTTTCCTATTGCTTTGTAAATTATGAATTGCAAAAACTCAAATTTGTTTTCTAGTTCCCAATGAACATTTTGCGTCATGTTTCCATATTTGAAACATGTACTTGAGATTTTATGCACATATTTACATTAATGTACAGTTAAAATTTTCACATTGTTTTCATCTTTCGAGAAACAATATTTTGTAGCACTTATCCACTAACACGCCACATGAAAGCATGTCTTAAATACTGTAAAAAACAAGTATTTTATTTATATGTTTAACATTATTTAAATAACATTATGGAGAATCTAAATCAATGAGAGAGATTTTGTTGATTCAGTTGAAAGATTTTTCATATTTTATCAGTGTTCAAATAACTTAAAGGATTCCATGCAATTTTAAAAGAAATACTTTATGTATTTTAGGTGCCACTCATAGATTTTATCACTTTCTTGCAGAAACATTTATTTTGCATTAAATAAATATCAGAAAATTTACAAACCTTACATTTAATAGCCATTTGGTTTAGAATATTCGGTACATGAGGGCAAATAGTTGTGCAAAAATGCACGTTGCACTGAGTAGTTGTTAAAAGGTATGAGATAAGCAATTGTTAAAGAAAGCAAAATCGAAAGTATTTTAATCAGTATGCTCAATATAACGCCAGTTGTAATCCGAAAGTTATCAAATTTGCCGTTTTTCTGATAGCCGTGATAAGTAACAATTTGAAATAGCACTTTAAAGTCACAAATGATGAACTGTACATTTTGAAATACGTAAATACGATTATATATAGAGAAAAGTAAATGAGTGTGTATATAATGTATGTTTGTATGCATATTTTTGTATACATTAAAAAAGACATAGTGTTATTTTTATTATTACCTAACCGGATTTTTTACTTTAACCGTAATATAAAAATTCTTGAAGTATATTTACTTTCAAATTTCATTATTTTAAATAAATTCCTTTTGATGTCAAAGCAGTTTTTGGAATGAAAACTGATTTCCAATAACTTTTCCATAACTGAAGTTTAAAAAAAGTTGGTTTTTTTTTCAAAATTACCACATCATTTCATTGCCTATTTTAATTTCTGGAGAAGCAATAAAAGTTTCATACTCTAAAATAATTGAGATTTCAAACAGCATAAACTAAAAATTACTTTTTTGACTTTTGTTATGATATTGTGGGCAGTTTAAGAAATATATTTAAATTTAAAAGATTCGCTTTTAAAGAGATAAATTATTTTGTTTATGATATAATTCGTAAGCCTTTTAAATGAGAGCTATAAGCAACCCCTTGAATATTATTAAATCAAAAATTTTATGAAATGAATTCCCAATCTTTCTCTCTGTGTCTCTCTCTTCTACTTTTTTACAAAAAAATATTTCTTATTTATAATATTCGTTTCGATGCATCAAATTTATAGAGATTCATGCAACAATTTGCTGAAAATAAGTTCTAAAATAAAATGCAAATCAAATAAAAAATTGAAAATACTGATTTTAAATTCATAATAATAAATGTTATCTATCAATTAGAGCAGACTTCTCAAAATGAGTTTGTACCTAAAATATAATATACAAGTCAATTTAAAATATATTAAACATTATATTACTTTTGAATGTTTTTTATAATCTTTCTTCAATTATTTGTTGCAGAATATGCTCAAAAATATTATAATAAAATGGAATTTTTATAAATGCACCAAAAAAATTTTTCTTAAATCAAATCATTTTTTGCTCTAGAGAATAAATCACAAAAATAATATTTTCTTTTTACGTTTTTATGTTTCATACACTGTAATAATTTTCCATTAAATATTCGTTAGTTATTTAAAAAATATATTAAATTTAGTTATTATATTTACAATAAAACATATTTGACATTTCCCTCTTATATATATTGCACATTTTTAAGTAAAATTTTTTAAAGAAAACTTTTAGTCATATGTAGTTATAGAAAAATAGAAGTATTGTTGAGATAATACTTCATAGCACTCGTTTCATTTATGTATCCTTTTTCACAATTGATATCTTCCTTAAAACTTCAGGGTTTATTTTCTTTCACTTGTTTAGTTTCGTAGTTTTTCAAATACATTTGATTTATTATTCTGCTTCTTTACCATATTACTTGATTCATTGTTTTCTTTTGTTGCATTTCGCGTTCTGTTAAAATTTCAGTCATACATTATATTAAAATATCTATTATATTAACAGGATCCTATATAAATGCAAATATTTCAATACAGAATCCCATATCTTCTTAAGGAATGAACTGAAAGAACATTTTTTTTTCATACTGTAAGAAATAAGTTTACTTACAGGAACTATTTTACTATAATTTATTATTTAGATCTGGAGAAAAACTCTGTATACTTTCAAATAAAGAAAACCATTTCTTCCCCTTAAAGTTTCAATTGGATATCGATCAGCCAAGAATAAACAATGTAAATTTCTTGTATTGATTTATTTTCCTATTCGACTGAATTACAAAAATGCGTTATTTTTCCTTTTTTAAAAAACATTTTTAGTAATGTAAAAGCAACCACGGGTCATTATGAAGAGGTTAATATTCGTTGATTCTTGGGATTTAGTTACAGGCCTATTAACTATCATCAAGGATACTAATAATGCTGCCCATTTAGCCAAATTACTGCCTCTATACCTTTTACTGACATAGTGTGGAAGTCCAAAGCGGTGTCATCCCGTTACAGCCAATGGATCAAAAGTACGGACTGTCCCCCAAATCTGTCGTGTAGCTTTAAAACTGCATTAATTGAAACTAAACATAAATGGATGTGTTCTAATATGTGTGCAATCTAAAGATAGATTCATGATAATTTACAAGTAATATTACGTTGATCGTAATGAAAACTGTATACGTTAATATTTCGTTAGTTTAGGCTAACGCGTAACCTATGTTATTCAGTGAGATATTACGTTAATCAATTTCTTCTTATATCGAACAATAGCAAGTATCCTAAGCAAAGAAGCGTAACATCGAGAGAGAAGAAACGCGAAGTAGAATTGTTTTGTAATGTTTTAGAAAAAAAATAGTATTGATAACTATATATATAAATATAAATATATATATATATATATATATATATATATATATATATATATAAATAAAAGGAATTATAAAATACTGTGGCCAATCTTGCAATTCCTGGTGATATCAGGCAAGACATGAAGGATTGCTGCTTCTAAGAAAGCTCAACGCAAAAAAAGGATTGCTATTCAAGTACACTCAAACGTGTTTTTGTGACGTGGATAAGGAACGAATAAAATAAAATGTATAAGCAAATATCTTAAAACTTCATAAGTAGCTATAAATACATCGTGTGTTTGCTGCTTCTTGAAAAAAAACTTTTAAGGTCATACAATGTAGCTAGAAATTGTTTTCCAAACACACGGGGATATTTAATTTATACTCAGGATAGTTTTTGAATTTTTTCTTTGCTTGAATCATCATCGGAAAAATCAGAAATTGAGGTATTTTTTGAGAAAAATTGATTTGTACTGGCTTCCCGTACTTGTAGATGCCACTCGTAATTTCTGAAATTTATGGCTATTTAATGTAGTTGGAGATCAGTTTTTACGGACACGTATTGGTTAGCCTCTTGTATATGTCATGGTTAGTAGAAATGCTAGATTGAAGCTCATTCTTGAATTGTAAAGCTTTTTTCTGAATGGATATCGATTGCAAGTAAACGGCATTTCAATGTGTTTCTAAGTTGAAGCCCAGCAAGAAACATGCGTGAAAGTTTATTATTTTGATTCTTTATATGCATTTGACAAACCGTTTTATATGCCGTATTAAAAATCACCCAAACAGAATTGCAGTAAAATAGTTTGAGGGTATTTCATGTATTTGTTATAATACTCCAGTCTGCAATTGAAAGGGAAAGAGATATTACTACAAAATGTTTTATTTCTCTTTCCCCTAGCCGTCTTTTTTCTCATTGTTAAATGACGTACATCATAATATTTTCCTCATCGTAAACGTACCATATCTGTTCTCTGAAAAATTAATTAGCACCTAAAAATAAAGATTAATTCTAACAAGCAACGGTAATCCAGGTTCCGCTTTTAATGCGTCCGACTTTCCTCTAAAAGAGGCCGGCATTTTCTTTCTTTCCAACGTGTAATGGAAAAGTACTTAAGTCACTCTGTAATTATTTGCAATTAAAGTAAGATTCACGGATTAGATTTCGCCCGGACTCAATTCTCTCGACTGCCAGGAAAAGATTACGAATAATAATACCTAAATAACTTCCAGAAGGTGGTACTTTTTCTAATCTAATTACACACGAGGCTAAATTATTCTCTACGGGTTTTGGATGAGTAGGTACGAGATATATTCCTTACCTTTTCCCCTCCGCTTACGCCTTTTTAACGTTTCAAATGCAATTGCGCTTAAGTAAGCGGTACATTATCTCACTACTTGAAAAAGAAGAGGGGATTTGGTCAGAAGGAAGAATTTGGGTAAATACTTCTGCTATTCCGGCTTGGGTGGTCTAAGAATTTAATCCTAAAAATGCTCGTTTAATGAAAATTTCAACTGCGAGCGGAAACGGAATGTAATGTGGAATAAATTAGACCTTAATGGAGTTAAAAGCGATTAAAAAGCTCATGCAGTAATGTTTGCAGCATAAAATGTAACTTTTTTAAAGTGTATTTCGAGAAAAACATTTCTTGTTTTTTAACCTCAAACTGAGGATCTGATTCTTTAACAATTACAAGTAGCCGCATAGCAGTATAATTGATCAAGTTATATTAATTTCAAATTATATTCAAATTTCTCTTTTTCATTTATTGGTATTTAAAATTCCAATATATTGCTATCCTCATCGATTGACGATTAAAGTTTATTTAAAATGTATTTTGATAAAAAGAAAACACACACACACACACATATGTATATATATACACTCATGTCCATAAATTAAGGATAATTCAGAATCACACAGAAATTGAACTCTAAAATAAAAATTTCACCTGTAGAATTATCACACACATCTTGAAGAAAAATATGCAAATTACAGGAAACCACCAGATGGCGCGGATAGTACGTCACAATAACGAGAGTGTAAGAGAGGGGTATATAAGGAATAGTGGCAAAGAAGTAAAATTGTTCACAAACTCATTAAAAGCATTTCAGTGCAATAACCGCATAGTTATGGCACAAAGGAAGCCTTTGGATGATTTTTTACGTGGTAGAATTATTGGACGACTGGAATGTAGAAACACCCAGCTGGGAAGTATACGAGTAACTTGGAATCACCCAAAGTGTCATCTCCAGGCTTTGGCAACGATTCCAAGATGATGGTAATGTAAGTAGATGTTGCAGCATATATATAGGTCGCCCTCGAGTTACAACGCCGAATGAGGACCGGTATTTGGCAGTTACTGCCAAAAGAAACAGACGGAGCACATCATCAGACCTGTCTCGTCCGCTTTCTTCAGCTACCGGTACAACAGTTTCAAGGCAGACCGTGTACAGACGCTTAGGGCACGTTGGTCTATATGCTCGTAGGCCTGTCAGATGTGTTCCAATTACCGCAACTCACTGTCGCCTGCGATTAACATGGAAAGAAAGTATGTATTGTGGACACCAAAACAGTGGTCTTGTGTGATGTTTTCCGACGAGTCCAGGTTTAGTTTGCAGTCTGATTCCCTCCGGACTTTAATATGGAGAGCGCCAGGTACCCGTTACCACCAAGAGAACATCATTGAACGACACCACTACGGTAATGCAGAATGGATCGTTTGGGGAGGAATTATTCTTGGTTCCAGAACTGACCTGCATGTTCAGAGTGTAACGATGACAGGCTACCTCTATCGGGATGTCAATCTGGAACAACATGTACGTTTGTTTCGGGGCGCCATGGGTGCTGAATTTCTATTTTTGGATGACAACGTCCGTCCTCAACGTGCAAACATTGTAGACGAATTTTTTCAATCGGAGGATATCACACGTATGGATTGACCAGCATACACACTGGACTTGAATCCAATAGAGCATGTGTGGGATATGCTTGGACGACGAATTGCAGCCCGTCAATCCCCTCCCACCTGTCTACCGGAACTTCGGTGGGCATTGCTTGATGAATGGTGTAATATTCCCCAAGATCAGATTGATAATTTGATACTGAGCATACCTAGGCGTTGTAAGGCCTGTATTGCATCGTCCGGGAGACATAGTCCGTATTAACCATCATACTGTTTTTTTGTAAATATGCTATTTTTTGAAATTTGCTCCAGGGAGTAAAAATCGCAGTTTTTATTAATTATGTCAAACATATAGCATCTTTTTTGCGCTTTACCTTTTGTTTAATAAATAGACTTTACAAATAAGTCAAATTTGTTTTGCTTCTGTCTCTTTCTTTCCCATAACTTCACTATCCTTAATTTATGGACATGAGTATATATATATATATATATATATATATATATATATATATATATATATATATATATATATATATATATATATATATATATATATATGACTAATTATTAAATGCATAAATGTCCAATTTCAAAAGTATTACATAAAAACCAACATAAAATGGAGTTGAGATACTCAATATGCATAAAAAAAATCAGATATCCAATTTAAAATACGCTAAATAAGTTGGAATTTACGTATAAAAATTCAAGTGTGTGTGTGTGTGTGTGTGTGTTTCCAGATTCGAAAAAGCATTTGTAAAGCTTTTAAATGATAAAAATTTGATTCTTTAAATTGTTTTAAAATCACGGTGAAAAAAGGAAGTATTTTATCCAAACAGGATAAAAAAACACATTGAGTTTATAATAACAAAATATCCCATGCGGGAAAATCAAATGTTTCTTTTAGATAAATTAAAAGCTTTCCAAGCAATGCCTAAATTTACTGATCATATGAAATCCTACGAATCCGAGTGGTCATAGGCACAAATTGGTGGCCACCATTGTTTCTATCTAATTGTAGGTTAAAATCTTGTGATAAGAAATATATGCTTTGTTGAGTCTATTAAGGCTCAAAGTCCTCATGCTGGCGTAGCGTGGATATTTGGAGAATGAAGTGCATGCACAGGTGTATTTCTCATCAGACAATTGTAGTTCAGAATCGCAAGGTCTATCTAATTAATTCTGGACTTTGAGAGTGTTGGTGTTCAAACTCTAATACTGGCTTACGAGTCAAATCCTTCTTTTCCGAACCCAGTTTAGATATCAATCCCCATTCCAGTTACGTTACACTATTAACAAAACCATGAACCATTTTTTTCTTGCTTGCACCGCTTCAAATTAGAAGCTACTCCCAATTTCCTTTGTGGATCTAAGGGGGACGCTGACCACACATTATGTATTCGCATGTCCCATGACTAAGGATTTCCATTTGGTCTCTCCTTCTCAAAATGCTAAAAATGTCTGGTTCTAATATATCGTTAGAAATCCTTCCATTCACTTTAAACTAAAATCATGCATTAAAATTGTCTCTACGATTCGGGATCAAATTCCTTAGTTGGGATTGGATCAGTACTTTTATGTGGTCGCAGGCACCCCCCCTTTCTTTTCTTTTTTTTCTGCTTTCCCAAATATCTCCTGCTTTTTTTTGTACGGTGCCTTTATATTTAATATTTATATTGTTTTTTATGTATTCGCAAGAATGCTAGAATAATGTATATTATTTTTCCTCTCTTACCCTTCAGGTTTATTATTATTTTCAGCCTTGTATGTGTGTACCTTGCAATAACATATGTATTTCGTTTCATTTACCCTTAATATATAACATGTAAATTTAATGTGTGCTACCGTATAACATATAGGCTATTATTTTACTCAATAAACATAGAACGCGGGGGCGAGTGTAGTTTCCTGGAGGATCGTTTTGTAGCTCTAAACCTCTTTCGGGTGAGCGCGGCTTCCTTTAGCATTCCTCCGAAAGCATATTCGTATTACTGCCAAATAATCAATGCGGGTCACATACCTCTTTATATTAATATTAAAATAAATGCTGAAAAAAATTTCTTCTGACACATACAACACTTGATTAACATAATTTTTGAAATTATAATGTTATAAAATCAAGCAATTAGTTGAGGAAAATTCACAATTCAAAATAATAGCATCGTTGTTATTCCTGGATCCCCCGTTAATTAAACTACATGGCACCAATTCTTCTGAATATAGCTTGGGAATGAAAAACAGTTAAATACATACAATTTTCTTAACATTTGAGTCATAGTTATGTGCATCATTTAATTAGGATACAAAAGTAAATTAAAACAAATGACTGAAAATATAAACTTTAGTAAAAGAAAATATCCGCCACATCTCTTAGATGCTCTGTTGATATATGTTCCCCTCACTTTCACTTAGTCGCTCCAACTTAACAGAATAATGTTTATAACACTGACGAACAACCTCTGCTAGTTACAACACTTCTGGTTATTAGTGACGGTTGCGGGTCAAATCCGAGAGAAGGAAGTGGAGGAACGAGCAAAGGGAAGGGACTACCTCTTCCTGCAGGAAAGTCGGCATAACATTCGTACTTCCAGAACCATTGCAGTGAAGCAATTACTCAGGCTCAGATTTTCTTCACAAATTTAAATGATGCTGATTCAGAAACTTCAGAGATGAAAGTTTAAATGAAAAAAAACTTCACCGTTGCGTCTATTACAATTTAATTCAGGGGAAAAAGCAGTGCAAGCACCGAAAAAGAAAAATGAGATTGGATATGTTGTATACTTAAAGCATATTAAGGAGGAAGTCGTTAAAAGTGATACTTTTTTTTGACAAAAAAGTTTTTAAGCAAAATAGTATCTTAGGAATGCCCTATTAAAACGAAATTACATTCAAATAATGAGCTTTATGAAATGCTGTCTCGTACAAAAATATCTTGAAGCGAGTATTTTAAACGATGTAATGTTATACTGATTTTAAAAGAAATTGAACTTGAGCTGTAGTAATTGAGTGACAATACTGCGTAAGAGTATTAATAATGTAATATTGTGTTAATGATTATATAATAATAATAAATGATAGACAAATAATTATCTTATTTAACAATGAAAGACAATATTCTTAAAATGGATACCAAGAACAAAACAAATCAATGTATAAAAAAGTCAGTTGACCAAAATAGTAAACTATTATGTTTTCTAAAGCTGTCACTGACTTAGGACTGTGAAGTAGGGGGAAATTTGCTTTACAGGATCCAAACCTACCACTTCAGTCAAAAATTAATACATAATAGTGAAAGAGAAAAATTATGAATATTAACATATATTCCTATTAGAGCATGACAACTATTTCCAAAGAAACCCAGGAATTTCATGAAATAACTGACCAAGTCAATAATAGTATTACTAGATTAATAACTTTACAATTTCCTATCGATTGAAAGTATTCTATAAATAGTTAATAATAGACCTTTTAATTAAAAAACAATTTGACGGTAAAACAAGTTGATTGTTTGTACATTAATAGATAATAAATAGTTAAAGAAAATCTCTCGGAAAAATATATTTTATATTAATTGTTGTAAAGAAAAAAAATGATGTGCTTAGTATATTAAGTTAAAAAGTTAATAATGTAAATGTACCAAAAAATATCTTTTCATAAAGCAAAATTTGTAATGTAATCGTCACGCGCAATAAACAAATTATATAGTTTTTTAAACATAATTTCCTATTTACATGCATATGTATGCACAATAAAGACGAGAGCAGTTACTAACATTGGACATTAATAGCATTATCGCTAATACGATATAAATGAGAATTAAGTATACTTATATAAGAGTATTTAAATTATTAACATGATGTAATTAATAAAGCTGATAATAAGCAAATACAAGTATTCATGATTTACAACATACGTTAAGTTTTATTTGTCACTCGCTCTCAGAGATCCATTATTGAAAGTTATAAATAATATATATATATATATATATATATATATATATAAATTGTCGAAGGGTTGAGTTTTGAAATAAATAAGAATTTTTAATTAATTATTTGAAAAACATTTAAAAAGGTATTTTTAATGCTAAATGGTAAACATAATTTATGGTAAATGCTACTATACTATATTTTACGCATTCTTCTATAAAGCATGCAGAAAAAGGGTATTAAATCCAATAAGTTAAATATGATCTAATCAGCCAAAGAAAAGTTTCGATAAGTATTGTTTATTGTAAAAATATGTATAAAATATGTTTGATCACTTACAATGTCAGACTTTTTTATGCTTTAATTATAAAACAGTTTTCTTTTTTTAGTAATTTATTTGTAGCATTGAATGAAAATAGATAAGTACTTGTCATGAAAAGATCGTCAAGCAGTTGCGCCAACGTGCAGATATAATGATTTACATGAAATACTAACAAGTACTTGTAGTATGAAAAATCTTTATCTCAATAACGATGACCAATACGTAACTATATCTTTTATTGAGTAAAAAAATTAGGTACTAAAAGTAATGAATTTGTCAATTATAAACATATCAGTTCTTAATTTAGTAATTTACAAATGGTAATAGAGGAAATAGTTCGTTTACGTTTCTTCAAAAAAAATTTTTTGTTTTGTTTCAATAAAAATATGGAAGGTTTTTAAAAATTTTTTGACCTGTTAACATCTAATTGTCCGTCAATTTAATTCAAAAAATTCAATTTGATAAATTTACCACTAAAAAATTGGTTCCGGTTGGTATTTTTATGGACGACTGTTGTCTGAAAACAAGGTAGAAAAATTAAAAGAAATGATTATTTGATTAAAACCCTTACTGAAATGTTTTAAGCTATTTAAGACTTGCACTGACATTTAAACATTTTAATTTATCTCAATTTATTTTACGAAATATCACAAAAATCTGCTTAACTCGCGATCACTCGCGTGGAGTGTTCTGTACACCCCAGCAACAAGAAAATCCTCCCAAGATTCTAAAAAGAATGCTTAGAACCACAATTTTTTCTGTAGCTACACATTTTAGGTCATTGAACCTTAAGGTCTGATGCAATCCTTCTTTCTCGAACGATTGGAATGTAATGATCTTCAAAAGTTTATCTGGGGGGCTGAGAACTCCCACGAAAAGTTGAGCATATGTATACAGTCTACTCGGAATGTTTGGAAAATGATTAAAATATTATTTTTCTACTTTCTACAATCATTATCTCATTAATTATAAAATATATTTATTACTGGTATATACGTTTTACTGGTTTATGAAAAAAATATAAAATTATGTGTTTTAAAATGAAAATTTTGTATGCTTAGTTTAAATTAATGTTAGTCTCATTTGTATGCAACAAATTTAATAATTTTATTTGCATAATACAAAAAACATCTTGTACTTTATAAATATGTATCATAATAACTTAATTTTATTTTTATAATTAAATACACGTGTTAAAAGTTTGGGGTGTTCTCTACACCCCGCGAGTAATGACGGTAGCAAAAATACGGCGCGAGTGATCGCAGGTTAAATTATTATCGAGAAGTTATTACTGTCTAATAAGTGCTTAGACCATCCAATAAATGCGTTGCGATGTATCCATGTCATAGCATCATGATAGGCTGATACAAAATATTTTGAAGCGTGTTGATCAATATATATGCGTATGGGATGTGCATGCAATACGTATGTCATAAAATGTTTCGAGTGAAAATGTAATAAATAATGGGGTGCAAATAAAGCGATCACGATACTGGTTACGCATTCGTAAGTAAGGGCTTATTGAAAAGTAAAATATTAATTACAACAGGAGATAATCGTAAACCTATTACTACAAACCCCTCTACCGTGGCCTTAATACCACACAATCCTGGAATAAGGTATGTCTATTATCTCAAACCTCAACACACGACACCAACCCATCAGAACATGCCACTCATATATAGAATTAAATCAATACCATAAGGCCAGTATAACTGGAGTTGCACATTTTACATCATTTCCATACATATTAGATAACAGGGGGACTAATGCAAGGTTCTCATAGGGAAAATCGAAAGTGATTCTCTTCCATGTCATTGGTTGAACATACCCATGTGACCAACGTTTCAGGGACAAACAATGGCTTTTAGTAGCTTCCTGTGGGTGCTAAGTGCGTAATAAAACCCAGCTGTTATTCATGGCAGGAATAGATCAGCATCCAGAGAGGAAGTCTGTATATTGTCTAGGTAACGTTGAGGACTTTATTGGACATTTGAAACACACAAAGTAGATATAATTTTATTAATATACATTTAGATTAAGAAAAGGACTGGGGGGCATTATTTTCAATAGCTCATACTTGAAGCATCTTAAGGTACAAATTCTAAATTTATATTTATAAGAATTCTGTATCGGAGAGCTTAGAAAGTTACATTTGATGAAAAAACAGAAAAAAATGATGAAAATACAGCTATAATCTTGGAAAGTATTTCTTGAACTTGTCATGACTATGATATTTTCCATTTTATTTGTTTGGTACCTTTGCTAATGAGTTATTTAAATTCCCTGATAGTTAACGATTTAACTAAAATATTGAATTAAATATATATTCTTTCAAACAATTACATGTTTCTTAACAAATTATTTTCCATAAGGATTACATTAGTTTTATGCTAAGAGGAAACAGCGAAAACAATGAAAACCTATGAAGTGACAGAAAAAGAAGATTAATAATTCAGAAGGTTTTTGTCACTATGCCAAACTTTGTACCGGGAAACGTAACGATAAAACCTTTGTCATCTTTTGGGATATGTGTTAATATAAGATTTTTAATTATCGTCACGAATCTTCTATATAGTAGTTAATATAAAGTAAAGGTCTTGAATTTAATTATAGAAACATTTTTATACATTGTAATACATAGTTTATACCAAAAATTGATACTATTCTAAAACGATTTGTTTCCAAAACTAATGAAAACGAACATTAAATAGTTTAATAAAATTAAACAGGATGTACTTTTGGATTTTTTGTACTTATCTTTAGCTAATAAAATTGGTCAATTACTTTCTATAAGCGCTTAAAATTTGAAAAACGTAAAATATGTGAAAATTAATCATTATTAAAACTTATATATATATCTAGAGACAAATCCCTGTTTCAATTAATAAAGGTAAAATCATACCTTTTCTTTGCAGCTAGATTCATTGGTCGTTCGGATCCGAGCAAAACTTATTTCTTGAATCCAACAGTTAAGCATAAACCTAATCATTGACGAGTCTGTTTTTATAAAGAAAATTTAACTGTCGTTTAAATGTTTCATATTACGATTATATAAAAACATGGATAATAAATAGAAGTTTCAATTGAATTTCTACAGTAAATATTCGTTGAGAGCAGTTACTCCTGGCGTTCGATTTTTACTTTCTCGATGGAAAAAAAATGATCACACAAAGTCACAGTCAACAGTTCAGTTCATGTTGTGACGTTTGAGATAAATATCGCTAGTGTGATATTGATTAATTTAAACACTGTCCATTAATCCGTCACAACTATTATTTACAGATTATACATTTATTTTATTAAACTCATGAAAGAAAGAGAGAGAGAGAGAGAGAGAGAGAGATTATTAGAATTCAAATGATGTGGTTTGTGAGGGTGGAGTTTCTTTCGTGTCCGCTCTCAACGATGGTTGTCAGACCATCATCCATTCTCTCTCTCTCTCTCTGCCCTCTCTGGCTTCGGGGATCAGCGGCCGGCGTCTTAAGTTTCCAGTTACATCCGGCTAGTTGGCAGAAAAAATGGTTCCTCGTGGTGTCAAAAGTTTTCGGGGCGAACCAAGACGGGACCACACAATAATTTTAAAGTTGCCAGCACAAAGATGCCAATTCACAGCTGTGTGGCGGAAAATTCACAGTTAAATCACAACATTTTTAGAGGAAGATGAAGTAAAAGTTCCAGCAATCTCATTTCAAAATAAAATGCAGGCAGGATTGCCAGGTGATTATGGTCGCGAACGTGGGGCCTGACATTCCTGAAGACTATTCGTGTAGAGAGGCCGGTGCACGTTAAATTCGTCAAGAATCAAAACTCTAACGCTGATGTAGCGTGGAACATTTAAAAGTGTAGATGCCCGCTCAGGTTTGTTTGTCCGTGGTTCAAAATTACCAGGTCTGTCGCCAGTAACGCTCGTGTGGTCTTTAAATTCGATGTTATTAATAAATAATTATTGTCAAACTTCCTGCACTAAAACTGAAAACTAGTTTTTAAAAAATTATAACTTATTTATAAAAGTGCAAATATATAACAAAACGTTTCAGTTCAGTTTAATTTTTGATTTCTAATTAATATCGTTAATCCTTAAAACCAACAGAATGTATTTCTTCTTCTAATTAAATATCTTCCATTTTCCTAACACAGCGAAACATTAAAAATAGTTATATAATTACATCACAAACAAAAGCGAAGGATTTACGAAAACAAATCCTCGAGTAATTTTTGACGACCCCATTTTGTTCCCTCTACAGAAAGAATAATCTTTTCGGTCCAAGTTCAGATCAACAAAAGACTCTTTTTATTCGTCTCGTCTCTTTCTGTTAATTCAAGTGTCTACAGCAGCAGCCAGACTCGATTGTGTCTTTTAATCTCTCATTTTTCTGTTGTGTCCATGGTCTTAACCCCTAGAAAAATTATTTGTATCGAGGTGTTTTCTTTAAGCCGATTTCGAACGATGTTATCCTTTTGTCACGACCTGGCTCGAAATTGAGATTTAATCGTGGCGATTTTGACGGCACATTTTTAGGTATTGGGAATATAAAGTTAAGGGGAAAAAATTGGGACCATATATTGTAATTTATATGTCAATAAGTTACAAATAATATTATGTGGCAAATAGCAAATGGATTTTTAAAAAGCATAAACTGCAATGTATACTTTATTCCAAATCCTTTCATTTTAATTAACTTTAGGTCAGCGTTTCTCAAACTGTGGGGTAGCCCTAGGAGAGACGTGACAACTCTAAAAGGGGGGGGCGAGCATATTGAAAAGTCGAAAATTATTATTTAAACAAAAATTATTAATTTACTAAAACTAAACAAACAAAATACATTCTGAAATAATAAAGTATAAAATACACATTTGCACTCATACAACACACGTGCATCAGTACTGCAAAAGGTATTTTGTAATTAAATTAATAATACTAAGTTAAGAACAAATTTAATTATTACCAGTGACCCCATGGGCGCTTGTCATATATAAAACATTTTGCAAGAATCAACATTGTTCTTGATAACTTTTACGGTTTATAGTTAATCCCGAAACTGCCGATTAATAATTACGGGATTTGATTCCCAATGCCACCGTTTTCCACGTAGGCGCGTGAATGTGATGTATTGGGGGAGCATGAAAAGGAATAAATATAAATAAAGCCTTCTCTGAAATAAAAAAATCCTTCGCATGCACTGTCAATATCCTTTTATTACATTCAAAAGACTTCGGAATAATTTTAAGGAAAGCACTGCACAGAGAAAATCGTAGTTTCAAAAGACGTATGTATACGTCCGAGGCATTTAACGCTTTGCCTGTGTGGGACATTTATATACGCTAGTGGTCGTATTGCAGCATTAGCATCGAGGTATAGTTATTGAATTCAATACATTGTGTTTGTATGGAAGGGGGCGTGAGGAAAATTAGGATTGAATATTGGGTCGAAAATATTTAAAGATTGAGAAGCACGGCTTTAAGTAAAAGTGTATGTCTAAGAATATCTAGGTATCATGGGACTGTTGGATGGCATTTTCTTCGCCTGAGTCGAGGAATTGGATTCAATTCTGACCCCACTAAAGACCCATCGTGTAGAAAAGCTAATACACGTTAAATCTGTCGGGGCTAAAATTCCTCACATTCGCGAGGTATGGAAGTTAAGAAAGTGTCGTAGCAACTAAGATGTAGGGTTCGTCAACTAGTCATTCCTTATTGTTACTAGATACACTTCCAATAGACATTGTTTTGTTTGACCTTAATAAACATTAAATTATTCAAATAAATGTATGGATCGTTTCCTCTATCGTCTTGAGTGAAGAGGGGAGATGATTCTTTTCACGCTCGGACACCGAGCTGACTGAAAAGGAAGACCTGTAGTGACGTCATCGGTACAATGATTGAGTCTGAAGATGCAGTCAAAACTTTCTCCATTTTCAATACACAAATCGCTGCGTGTGAAGCTCGTAGCTTCCGCAATATCCTTTTAGTTGAATCAACTAGTGGGAAGGAGAACACTTTTTTGAGTGCTTGAGAGAGTAGCACAACAGAAAGAGTCGGGGACGTATGAAAGAACCCAAACAATTTTTATTAAAAATTAGCCCCCGATTGTCTGTTCCATCGCGGCACAAGTTGTCTCATATGAAAGGGCTCACACGCTCTGCTTGTAATTATTTATTGTTGCAACGAGTGTTGAGATATTTGAGTCGCAAAATCTAGAACCAGTGATGTTGAGTCTTGTGGTTTCTAAATACCTGTCATGCAGAGGGATATATATTTGATAAATCTATCGAGTTTCAAAGTCTTAACACGCACACACACTGGTGTGATAGGGATATTCGGTAAACAGAGCGAAGTGTTCACCTCGTCATATTTAGTATCAAGTCTAGGGAAATTTGGTAAACAGAGCAATAACCGAAGTGTTCCCCTCGTCATATTTAGTATCAAGTCTTTAATTTAGTATCAAGAGTTTTGACTTAATCGAGTTTGTAACTAAAATATGAAATTTCTATGAAATGATCAAACATGTACAAGAGATACATGCAGACGTACATGTACAAAGCATTCACATTAAATTTTTGATCCCTAGAATCAGACTGAAACTGATCACTTGAAGTAGCTTTTTCAGAAAAACTCCCAGAGAAGTTTCATTTTTTTATCTAAATTATTTTCTCTTTCATTCAATTTGGGGAAAAGATATTTGGTTCTTTTTTGTGACAGTTTTAGTTTAATTAATTCAAGCTCTCGTAATCAATTTATCCATTTCATTCTTCTTTAATTCAAAAAAGAATTCTAACTTTTAGAAATTTTCATTCACACAGTGTGAAAAAAATTAATTCTTTTTCAACTTATTCTTTTAGCAGCCACTTGAAATTAACTATCTTCTAGGCATTCACAAGGCATTTGAATATGTAAAATACTGATGAAACCAAACGGATTTTGTACAAAAATATTTGACTTCCACACAAAAAAATAATGAATGTACCAAAGCAATTAATTTACAGAAATGTCTGCTGCGGCTGGCTAGAAAATTAAATACAGAGAATATATTGCACTGCAGGAACGAAAAATTTGCTTTTAACTATGAACAACTTAGAAATTATTTCTTTGAGCCCTTAGTATATTGGTAGTTGCATTCATGGTTGTTTCTCAAATACGTATTGGTACCTTGATACAATTTTAAAAATATAATTAAATTATATGTTGTAAAAATGATTTATTTTTTGTAGTTATCTACAAGAAATATTTCTTACCTTGTTACATTTAACTGAATTTTCCCACTTGGACATGAAAATGCTTTACTAATATCTTCAAATGGTCTCCCTCATGAACCCTACTGAATAGTTCCCGATCACCTGTTATTTTTTCCAGTATATTTCTAACAGCTTCAGAATTATGATAAATCGTTTTCTTGACATTAACATGACTATTTGCTATACTTATATAGCAATGTTGATTTGCTTTCATCACGGCTCTTGCACAAAAGGAGAGGCTCTTATTTCAAATAATGTGACTACGGTTACCTAGTGGTTATGGTGACAACTTCAGTGGAACCCGTGACACTTTGACTACCAAAAACCGCGTTGTAGAGATGGCTGACACGCGTTAATTCTATCAAGGCTCTAAGTCCTCCCATTGGCGTGGTGTAGTAGTTTTGAGAGAGGGGGGTGTCATCCTCGTCATTTGAACGATGTTCAAAACTACAAGATCCTTCGCCAATAGCCCTTGGGTTGCTTTATAGTGCGATGTTAACATAACTCTTTTTCTTATTTATGTCAAATAACGTCATGAAGTAGCCCAAGAGGTAATTTATGGAATGTGCTCTGGAAAATTTTGTGCAGAGGCGTCATATGATATATTTAAATATATATATATATATTTAAATATATAAAAACAATCACAATTATCAATTGAAAAATTGAAATATATGAATCTTATAATACCAAAACACTTCAGAATATCAATGGCGAATATAAAAGATAATACTCTGTTTTCAAACAAAATTAAAAAATTATAAAATAAAATAAAAATTTATAAAATAATTAAGAACAATGGAAACTACCTTAGGGGAAACAATTGGAACTATATATATATATATATGTTATATTATATATATATATATATATATATATATGTTATATTATATATATATGTTATGTTATATATATATATATGTTATATATTATATATATATGTTATATTATATATATATATATGTTATATTATATATATATATATATATATATATATATATATATATATATATATAACATATATATATATATATATATATGGGGCTGCGGTAGCCCAGTGGTTAAGGTATCGAACCACATGGCAGGCATGTCGTGAGTTCGAGCCCAGTACCACTATATACCCGCCGTGTAGGGCAGAGATGCACGTTAAATCTGTCGAGAGCTGAAACGTCCTCCCGTTGGTGTGGTGTGGTAGTTAGGAGAGAGTGGTGCCAGCTCAGGTGTCGTCCACGTCACTTGACCATGGTTCAAAATTACGTGGTACGTCGTCAAAATCCCTCGTGTAGCTGAATAGTGCGACGTTAATATTCAATCAGTCAATCAATATATATATATATATATATGTTATATATATATATATATGTTATATTATATATATATATGTTATATTATACATATATATATATATGTTATATTATATATATATATATGTTATATTATACATATATATATATATGTTATGTTATATTATATATATATATATATATATATGTTATATATATAAATATATATATATAAATATATATATATATAATATAACATGTTTTAAAATTAAAACTATCTAAAAATAATGCATTTGAAATGGGATTTCAATATCGAGAAATTTCCGTTAATTGTATTTAAAGATAAATCGAAAATTTGTTTAACGGATTAGTTTTCTTTTCATTTTCAATTACATGTGTCGTTTGTTATAAAATTTACATTTACAATACAATCGTTAGTTTTGTACTATTATAGCCTTTTTTAATCAAAAAAGGTTCACATTTGAATGTCTTATGAGAAGATGTTAAATCACATGGAAATCACCAATAACAAACTTCTACCGAAGAAAAAATACATAACATTTTACAAAGAACAGATAGTTGTTTGATTCCCCTTAATGAAAACATACTGATACTATTCACTATCAGTGTTAGTCAACAGTTGCCACTAAGTATTTTGGGTAAATGCGTGTATAATATTTCAAAGCATGCAGCTGAAAAACCGATATTCCAAACCATGAGAATCAAAATTTAAAGTACGTATATTTTCGATCAATGCATAGCAGCATCCCATTTTAAAATTCAAAACATACCTTGTATTATCTTTGCCATGGCTAAGAAATTGCTTGGGGGGAAACTCGACTTCGTCTTGCCTTATAACTCAGGTTACTGAATGTTTCAACAATCCATCTTCGTTACTAGCTAAGGAATGTAATCTTTCATCAACATGAGACAGTACTGAAAGGCGTTTTCAAAGATTATCTATGGTCCTTCAAAGCTTGATAGCTTCAGTAAAGTTGTGTAGAAAGGGCAAAACGTAACGATAAGCTATACTTCTGGATGCACATATTTAAAATTTAGTACCTTAGAAAATACCTTAGACAAAATTTGAAGGTCTTTCAAATGACTAAAAGTGGTATGCTTAATCCGAAATTAAATAAGTGAAACACGGGCGTTTTTATGCACTACATTTGTAATCTTATATTAATGGTTTAGTTATAATTAATGCATTCTATAATAATTTAATTTAATTTGATTGATACATTTTATCACAGTTTAAAGGAGACACACACACACACACATGGTACACTTTACACAAAATTTCTTAATTTAATGATTTTCAAAATTTTTTCGGTTTTTCTCTTCGTTTATGCATTATGTAAAACAGATTTTGTGCTCAAAATACTACAAAAAGCTAACCAATTGATTTTTTAAGGAAACACATTATGAAGAAATTTTAAAATGATATTCGTTCTACGAAAATTGACGTACACACACATGACATTTGATTTTCAAGTATGTCTAACTAGGCATAACAAAAGTCAGAATGGGGGTTTTGATAGCATGTTTGATATTCATAAAATACTTTTTTTTCTGAAAACTTATTGAAAATTCCTTAAAAAATTTATAAATTCGATTATTTTTTAAAATATAAATATTACTGCGATTCAAAAATGTATACCAATTTTCGTTGCATGTATTATTAGCAATAATTAGAAGAATATTAAAGCATTTGACTCAATAGGAAAAAAAGGTTTCTTTTTAAATGAGGACAAACTAGTTTTTTTTATCTTTCTAAGGAAAGTCAGTTTAAAGTTTTGATTTGTCATCGGAAATTGAATAAAAACGGACGTAAAAGTTATCATAACTCTGCATTTTCTTAACATAGAACTTTCAAATTTTGTGAGATTATAGAAAAGTATATAAAGAATAGAATTTAGGCAAAGAAAAATTAGATTTGATTTCTTGACCTATTTTTGTCAATTAAATCGCACTGTGTCCCCTTAAATAATACAAAGATAAACAGAAATTAGTGAAAATTTGTGCTATAGAACCGAAGTCTTCTCAAACTTAAAAAACATTATCAATGATTTTAAATTTTAAATGTTTAAATTTGTCATTATTTTTTACTGCACAATCTCGACTCTAAAGGCAAATTTATTTATATGGCTAGATTGGATTTACATTGAGGTTTAAAAGCTTATTATTTTTCTCATTTCTGACGATGCTTTCATCTATTGAACTCTTTTTTCAACAATAAAAAAATCGTTAAACTTCACTGATAAATGTGTTTCGGCTTATTGATTTGCGAAATAATTTTTTGTTTCTACTTTTCATTTATCTAGAAAAAACGTATATCTCTGGCTCAATATATTTTTCTGGCACCAGTGTTTTCGTTAACTTAGATATATAATCTATTTTCGAATCATTTTTTCTCTGACATGATCCTTATGAAGTCAAGTATTGTTATTTTTAGTGGTTAGTGGATATTTCCAGTTATTAGATATTTCAATGTATTGAAGTACACTTAAGATCTAAGACATACTTCAAGGGAACTTATTTCTGTTCAATACCTCGAAAGGGTTTTTGTCTTTATTTTTTGGATTCTGCTGATCCAGTTTATTTAAAATTATTATTGTTACTCAGCATCATATACGATGACCGTTACACAATAACATCATTTCATTTGTCAAAACTCCGTCACCGAGATTAGTTTTTATAGCTGAGGAAATAAGAATAGGTCACTTGGGTCATGATCAGAGTTGGACGAATATGACAACATTTTAAAGTTATACCGCTTTGATTCTTCTATGCCATCACGAGACGAGTAAGTTTATTCATTTTCAGCAAGAAGACGGATGCCTTTGGTAATCATACCTCACTATTTCTTGAGCAGATAATCAATCAATTTGTTCAGCAGTGTGCAATAACAGACGCTAGTGATGGTATGTCCCTTTTTCAGTTAGTCTTTTATGATTTCGCGGCAGCTCCAAAACATGTCCCTCTATATAAACTTCTTGGGAAGCAGTTCATCCCTATAATTGAATTCCAAGTTTATATCTTTGGTCTATGGATCGCATTTATAGGTACAAAAATCATCCATAGTTAGCAGACGACCGTGAAAATAATCTTCGTCTTTCTCCAAGAGGAATAAACATCTCCCTTGATCGGTCGCATCATGTAATGCTCTGTAATTTCCATGATGATGATGATTACTTTAATTTAAAGCTTTCTGATACCCAACAATAATCAATGTCAATAGCAAGAACACTAATACTCTGAACTTACGTGATAGGTGGAACTAAGTCATAACCGCGTAAGTCGGGGTATGATTTCGCATATAGTTTAACTCAGTAATGCAACAGCCCATGATGTGATCACGGTCTACTATGCCCATATCAAAATACGTGATCTTGGGCCTTGAAGTGCATGAGCAGATGTTCCGATTAGGTAATCAATCTGACTCGAAACCCCCAGTGTTGAGTTCCCAAGCAAGCTTGGTACTCATTTATCGACCCACTGAAGAGATTAAGGCTGAGTTCCCCTTGCCGAGCCCGAGGTTTGAAACTTCAACCCGTGGTGCGGAAGCACGATCCACTACCACTCAGCCATTGGGCTCGATTTCGCATTTAACTACAGTAAGACCTCGCTTAACGCGGTTACGTTTAGCGCTGTTTCGGTTAAACGCTCTTTTATTTGAATTGTGGGATTCCCCGAAATGGCACGCAGCGTCAGGCTTCCCGATATCCGAAGCAGTTTATGTGTTTCTTTTCTCCGTCAGTGTTATTCGAAAGTATTTTTATCATTTAAAACATCTGTTGACGTTATTGTATGTATAAATTAATATAATATAACGATTGCTATAGTGACACATATTATGATTTTATCATGGGTGATACTAAAAAACACGAAAATAAAACATAAAAAAAGCATTTCACTAGAAACTAAAATGCAAGTGATTAGAAGATTAGATACTGCTGAACGTCAATCTCAAATTGGTGCTGTATTGAATTTGGCAACTTCAACAATAAGGACCATTCTTAAGAATAAAGAAAAATACTGTCATCGGTAACTACAACTACGACAAGCTCTGCAAATAGAATTACACGTTCTAGAAATAATACAATAAAGGAAATGGAAAAACGACTTTCTATATAGATTGACGACGAAATTGAGCGTAAAATACCATTAAGCCAATCTACCTTCTTGATAAAATGGAAAAAAATTGGAAATACAGAAGAGACTGAATGTGATCTGAAATGTAAACATACTGACTTAGAATTTTACTTAGTTTTATATGCATATTCGTTTATTATGTTTCTATATTTGTAAGAAATAAATTTTTGTTTTATTGCAAGAAAAATATCATTAATAAATTTAATAGTAAAATATCTGACCAATTTTCTTCCAATCTTCCCCTAACCCCATTATTTACATGATGAGATAACCTCGTTTAACGCTGTTTAATATTACGCTCTACTTTGATGGAAGGTATACCCCGCGTTAAGCGGGGTTTTACTGTACATATAAATTACTTTTAGTTGGGGACCGGAGACGAAAGAAAATAGCAATTTAGGGGGGGGATGCTTAATAAGACCTTATATAACACGCGAATAAAAAATCTCAGAGCGAAGTTATTTTGATGTAGCTGATTTCATAAAACCTAACAAAGTAGTCTGCCGGCTCAAATGTTTTCTTCTCTTTAAAAATGTTCTCTTAGTATGGTAATATCCCCCTTCCCCTTGTTTTGTTGAAAAGATACAGTATTCGATCATTTCTAAAATGTGTAACTATTTTTCAATTAAACTGAAGTCTTCTTTCAAAGTCACAATCATTCGATCATCGGATTGAACTGGGAAGACTCAAGTTCTTCTATGTCTTGTTCATGCATTTCTGTGATCTCATCAATTGTTAGCTACTTATTTTGGGAATCCAGCAGTTTTTGAACGTCATCACTATCCACTTCGAAATTTACTTCCCTGGCAAGATCGACAGCTTCTTCAATCACATTATCTATTCCATCAGGTTCTGACACTGATTCCTTTTGAATTTCAGTCATAGAAGTAGAAAAAAGGATAAATCCTAGAAATTTGAAAATTGCGTACCTCCGAATTCGCTAAGTCGAGGTATTACTCTACTAAAATACGTACATAAGGATCAATTTAACCGCAAAAAAATTTCATCGAGGTACCTCGATTATTTAGTAATAATTAAAACATGATTCTCCTACGTAAAGTTAAATCTTCCTCTTATGGCATCATTATACATAAAAGGCAGCATTACCGAACTCAATCTAGAATTATTAGGAACATAACTCAAATGTGTGCTTTGAAACTGAGTGCTTGCCGCTTCGGAAATGAAGTAGTATTATTTAAGAAAAAAATTCTAGTTTGAAATAAGTACGTTGGATAAGAATAAAAATACTTCGATTTAAATTTAGATTTATTCTGCATCACATATATGTGCATATTAAGTAATTTGAACGTAACGAGTATTCAATTTAAAATACATTTATTGTCTTGAAAACAACTGTACAATTAATTTAAATATAAATAAGGCAAACGTTTAAGAGATGCAAATTTCCAATGCTTGAATATGTTCAAGCAATAGTTTTGATGATAATGGTTCAGATGTCTTTAAATTTTCAACGCATTAATAATTCCACACTCTAAATGCAAATTGGAATTTTAGATTTGGCGAAAATAATAAAATCAATCGAATGTAACAAATCAGCATATTCTTCTTTTCTCGTAAGAATTCATTTTGAGAACGCTAAATGATTATTTAATTCGACCTCGGACTGTTCCTGCCTTCCACGACCGATGAAATCCATTTCGTTTTAACAACTTTCTTTCAATTTCTAACCCAGTGATGCAATGAAGCAAGTCTTTAGCCGAGCTGGAGATAATAAATGTTCGGTAATTTGTCCAATGACCGAGTGGCTCTGGGAGGGCCTCATCCAATGACGAATCGCCTGTTTCTTTCCGTACTTGTTTGACCCGTTATTACTGGTGATAGTGATTCATGTTCAGAACAATCGAGAATTCCCTTTCTTCATTTCTTACCCTTAGTGTTGTTGTTACTACATCATCTCTCGGCGTATAATAAATGCGAGCCACTTTTCCTAGCAGATGGTTTATGTCCCGTCATTTGTTCCATGGCTTTTATTTTGAGAAGAGCAAAACTTTCTCTTTTATAAAGTACCGTCTAATATAAATGGAGCTTTATCTTAACTTTAAAACGTTAATAATTTTTAAATATGTATGCAGTATTGGAAAAAAAAATCTAAATCGTTTCGAAATATTTCAAATTAAATGCTGCTTGAATACAAAAAAGAATTTAATATGACAGTCAAATAATAGAGTGAGTTATAATATATTACTTCTATAATAAAGTGCAACTGTATTGTATTTTTTAAAAAATAGAAACTGTGAATCTACATATAAAATAAAAGCTTGGATAAACAGTAGGGAAAATATATCGAAAGAAATGCCTCTAAAAATACATGGAGTGCATATAATGAAAATAAACTTGGACAAAAAGAGTAGATATGTATATATATAAAAAGTCAAACCAAAAAACAGTTGTCAATGGTTTTTTGAAGATTTCGAATGAGAAGTAGATGGTGGGTATATAAATTAAACAATTCAACAGGAGCTATGTAATATTTAAATAAAAAAATACTCTAAACGGGTAAATAATTTACAAACAAAGAAAAGGTTACACATCGAAAAGTAAATTATATGCAAATTAAGAAATGTCATCAACAAAAGGTTGATAATAAGCAAATATGTACAAGTAAACAAGGATTGGCGAAAAAGTAGATAATTTACATACATATCAAATATCTGAGCGAACAGTTTTAGCCGATTCTTAAGCATATTTCCATTAATTCTCCAGAATTGCTTTAATACAATGTTTGGTATCAGAAACTCATCTAGTGTAAGAAACATAATACATGCAAATGAACCTTACTATTTACGCTGCTGTGTATTGACTGAGGGAGAAGAGAAAAATACAGGCAGAAAAATTGCAGGGCATCATAGAAGGATTATTCGAGTTGGAATAACTTCACAAGAAAAAAATTAAGAAAATATCTACCACAATCAGATTATTTTATTAGATGTCTATTGTTTAGAAATCACAAAAAAAACTTATATACTTTTATGAGATTTAGGTGTTACAATCAGGTTAAGTTAAGTCGCTCCCCATATTCAACATTTTTCTTCATTTGTTATTGTTTATTCAAATACGATATGTGAATAAACAGGTTGAACATTAAATCTTGTCTTTGAGTAAATAGATCTATCACAAAGAAGCGTATTCCTGACATAAAGGATATTATATGCATATAAAGAGGAGCATGCGTTAACTAAACACTGAATACTAGGGAAATAATTGAACTAACAGTAAACAATTAGCGTATAAAAATGCTTCAACTAAAGTAACACAAAATATATTAAGCAAAGAAAATAAAAAACTTGAACAAAAAAAACATATCCCATGAACAATTGCAATTGTGCGGATTAACGAGTTTGAGTCTGCAATACGGATACAGTGTACATTTCAGGCTATTTACAATAGAAGTCGACCATCAAGTCCTACAGTTTATAATACGAGATTTATGACGACTGGTAGCTTATTAGTAAAACCAAAATCTGGATACCGTGATGTTTTTTATGGGGTAGGTAAAAAAGTATTGCTCGCAAATTTCCAGTTGATGGCACTGATGAGAAGCCAATTTACAGCAGCCATCCAAACTGTTGATTCTGCCAAGTTTCGCAGAGAGTGGCTAGAAATCTCGTAGTCTCAAAATGCTGCGCGTGACTAATTTGTGCGTAAATAGAAATCGTGATATAAAATATTACCAAAAAAAAACTTGCATCATATCTTTATCCGTAAGTGAATTCTATAGCTTGCTTGCTTACTTTTAATATTTTTATGGTCTAAAGATACATTTAGGAACGTTGCATTGCACTTCATATGGGCTTCATTTATAACTTTATCACTGTTAGACTGTGTGTGGCCTGAAGTATGAAACATTCTCTGGTGTATTTGTTTCCAGAAAATTAAATTAGGAAAATTTTCTTCGAAATGCACTATCTTTTTCTACATGATGTCCGTTACCTACTCCGAATCGTCTTCAGATAATTATAAATTTATCACATTGTTGATCAAAGAATATTAATTTTGCTCAAAAGTGTATTAAACATTAAGGAAAATAAACTAAATGTAAAATTAAAAAAATTTTGTTAAAATTAAAGAACTCAACATATTTAGCTAAAAGTTCCGAACGTAAATAAAAATCAGTCAATTTATATATTTTTATAAGTATTGCAAAATTTTTAATACTAGTATCTCTAAATGTTTCATCGGTGTTTCAGCGCAAGCTTCGCTTGAAGTGAAACTTCGTTTTATATTCTAAATATTTCAAAACTTTGCTGAACCCTATGTAACAGAAAAGAACTTCTAAATGGGAGTATGGTTTGGTCATCATCCTCCAGGCAGTTTAATTTTATTGTTGTGAAATAACACTTTATCAGAGGCAGAATATACAATCTTTGGACGTGACAATTGGAACTTCGGTTAGTAAATTTTCAACAGATATATACTTTGAGTTTGTTTTCAATCTCATAAAAGCAATTGGATCTATTTCTTTCTCTGTCCAATTGTTAGAAAATAGATGAAAAAAAATTTGATTTTTATAAATAAAATATTTGAAAGAGAAAAAAAATATGTCCTACAAATAATATCATAATTGAAAAGTTAGAACATATATTATCAATCTTTAGTGATACATCCAATTGCGCTTCTGATTTGCTCTCTATTTATTTATTATTTTTTTAAAAAAAACAGATTGTTTCTGTCAGCAAGTTTTTACTTTTTTTTTCAAAAGCATAAAATAAATATTAATAATTCGAATGAATTTGGAAGCTTGAATTAAGTACTGGTGATAATGTCCACTTGATGTTTTGATGATTCGGGTAAAAATTTCAATTTGTGTTTCTGCTTTAGTATGTGTAAATTACTTTCGTCTTTTTTTAAAGTTATTTATGTAAAATCACGGAGTATTTTTTATGAGGATCTTTACAAAATTATTTTGAATTTTGTTCTAAATCATTTATTCTATTCTATTTGATATTGTAATATTTTTTCTTTACGATTCAACTGAATCTTATTCAGAGGAAACAATTGTTTTACATGATTAAATTACTTCACTCTTTGTTCATAAAATGGTAGAAAATCCTAAATAAGCCTGTGATCTGAAGCGTTTCAAAAGAAGTTACTAAACTTTCTAAATAAAAAAGAATTACTTAGCATCATTTTTTTCTTTTTAATCTGCATCGAGACGTAGTAAAAAAAGGGTACTGAATATAAAAATATAACTTTTAATGAACACTTAAAAAAATAAACCTTCACGTCTTGTTTCATCCTTAGAAATATGTATTGAGTTTTTTCCTTGCTATGTTAGCTATTTTTTGGCTGAAAATATTTTTTTCTATTTTTTTTTTATTCTCGAGTATTTAATAACATTAAAGCTATGCATAGTTTTTGCATCACTATACGAAATTATCTAAAATAAAAATGGCTTTATTTACGGATTTGATTCTAAAAAGGAAAATGAATTGTAAGAACTTCCCAGTTAATAGGGAACGAAAAAAAACTAGCTTCTTAAAAGTGTTTTTCTTTTAATGTGCGCATTTTAAAATTATGAACAGAAAGTGTTTTTATATGAATTTAGAGAAATGATTTACATAAATTAAAGCTAAGAATAATAAATTGTTGCTTTGAAAGTCGAATTAATTTTCTATATAGATAAATATTCAAAAGTTTACTTGACAAATATTTAGATTTATTTTTACAATATATAGATAACATACGCGCTTAAGCAAATATTTATAAATTTTTATTTCTAGTCCAGTAGCAGTTTAAATTCAGACAAATGTCAAATTTGTTTTATTAATAGACTTAACGTTATATTGTTTTTTTTAAAAAAAATTCATGTTGAATTTCAAAGTTTTATTTAAATATTCATAGCTTAGTTTCTCCTTAAACTCATTCTAATTTTTCTACTAAATTTTTCTACATAATTTTGATAAAAAAAATTGATATTTAGCTTTTTGAAGCTTTTCTGTAGTCACTGCATATAAAATCAATAAATGATCGTTCGGAGTCATTATGAACCCAAAGGAATGATTAAAAATCAACAAATCAATTGATTGCGTAACAGGGCTTAGCAGGCGAGACTATTCAGAAAGCTATTTAAAGTCTATTTATAGAAGCAATTCCCCTTTGTGTAGAATCGGAGTTGTTTAATTGCAGTTTGTAAAAGTCGAAGTACTGCAATACAGTTACTTCAATTTCAAAATTATAATGGATTATTTTGCTTTAATAGTTTGCGCTTCAATCATAAAACATAAAAAAGTGCATTGTTCTTTTTATATGACTCAGAATTTCACCGTATGTTATAGTTGGAGTGGTTTGTAATAGCATACAAATTATGAAATAATAATATGTCGATTAAAGTATGAAAATGATGTTACCCTTATAGTTTGATAACACCTTATACGGTGAAATGCAATTTTTTTATATTTTTCTCAAAAGGAAATTTAATGACCAAATAAATGGATAAATAGTAATAAATCGTACACTCCACATAAGATATATAGTAAATGTATTTACATAAAAATTTCCCAATTATGAATTCTCTATTAGAGCAGTGGTCCGCAGCTTCCGGGCCGCGGGCTGGCACTGGTCCATGGATCAAACAGTACTGGACCTCTTAACCGCTTGAGTCCTAAGCATCATGATCGCACTGTTGAGAATTTTTGTCGAGAAAACTCAGTACATATCGAACGCTATGGGCAACTGACGGAGACTTACCGAATGTTGAAGTCACACGCTTAGATTTACTGAAGCAAGTACACTACACAGCTCTTTTTAATGCAGATCGTGCATTTTACAAAAGGTAAAATGATACTATAGCTCCGATTAGGATTCATCGGTGTAAAATGAACGCAGCGCAATCGCGAGGCTTTGTATTTCTCGGCATAAAATAAAACAAGCGCGACTTGGATCTCTTCGTGATCATTCTGAGAAAGCGCAATTGCGCTATTTGGGATTCAACGACGGTGTTTTTTCAATACCCCCGGGACTCAAACGGTTAAGGAGCATTATATTGTTTCTATCTTATTTACTGCGGTGTATTTCTCTCGAGTTTGTGTGACTTTCCATGGAAATAAATCCCTGTACATTTCATGTTAAATCTCTTTACTTTCATTTTTTGATGTAACTGTATTTTATTCTGAAGGCGTATTTAAATGCAATGAAATTAAAATTTTAAATCAATTAAATCTAAAATATAAGCAATTAACGACCATCCCCCCCTCCTCCGCTGTCAATTGGACACGGTAAAATTATCAAACTTTGGCCGGTGCGCGACGTACAAGGGTTCGAAAGCAACTAGAGAATATCTGGAGTTTGCTTTATTGCTGATCACAATAGTAACAACTTTGCATAAAACAAATGAAATACTCAGTTACTCTCCTTTGCTTGGTTCCTTGCCCTTATATAAATTGGGAAGAATCTTCTGGAATTTTCTTATGTTATCTCGTCAAATAAACATCCCAGATACTTCTAAATTTTTCTAGGTGGCTTTATTTTTGTCAATATATTTGATGACATTTGGCAACCAAATTGATGGACAAAAATCTCTCATTTTTACACCATATTATTAAAAGTGCTTTTCCCTTGGTATAAGGGGAAAACACTGCCTTTCCCTGTATAAGCAGAAAAGTAAAAAAATTCCAAATTTTAGTAAACTGCTATTAGAATTCATCAAAATTCATTTTTTAATGTTCCTTAAGAATCTTTATTGGATATTTTCAATCAAGAGAGAGTTTCAGCTAGGGTTCATTAATAATAAAAATCCAAAATATCAAGATCACACAGCATCGTTAGACACGTATTTTTATAATTGAAAATTTAACTATGTAGTGTGAAATTCTTGTAAAGAGATTAAAAATAAGCATCTTATAATCGATATCTGTCGCGATATTAAATTTTGATATGCCCCCTCTTTTTTGGCACCACCAAAAATGAACTATTTCTTCCGCCAAAGAAAGGGCCAAAAATAAGAAGAAAAATAAAAAAGTGCAAAAAGGAGGTGAATCACAAGTGAAATGAAGCGCAGGAAAATTTTCCTGTCCTTCAATAGTGTTTGTATCTATCCAAAGGCAGAAAGAGCATTAAAAAAAAAGAGGTGAGAACGAAAAAAGAAAAGAAAAAGAAGAGATAACTAGATTTCTAGGCCAAAAAGTCTAAAAAAGACTATGGTGTCTTTGATCTTACAATCATTTCAAAAACTTTTGAATGTCGTATTGGAAATACTTTAGATTCCTGGCTCTGTGTGTGTTTTTTATGTACTTGTTCAAGGTGGTATGAAATATACTGAAAAACTTTAAGTAAGTTTGATAAGCTTATAAAACGCCATGCAATTATTTATCCCAAAAAAATTCCTTTCGTCCTTTTATCGCAAGCTACTGTACCTCTTTTATTCATAGATTTTCACTGATCAAAAGTATTCTCAGTCAATTTATTTAAAAAATGTTACCTATAAAGAGTTGTTTTTTTTGCATAAATATTTAATAAATACCTTGATCAGATTTTTATTTCATGGTTAAACGATAATTTAAAAAGAACATACATTTAAATCTTTAATCATTCATTCACTATTGGTGAATTGGAGAGGGAAAAAAGAATAATTTTTCTAGGGAATTTTAAATCTATATTTTCTAGCAATGAGAAATAAAAGCTTTTGTGAATATAAATATGCTTTTATTTCCATCCCTTTAAAATATGCATTTACCTAAGCATTTGCGGTATGCCTCACACTGAAGCTAATTTATTTTAAAAGCCAATTTGACTTTTCCCTTTTACACAGGTATTTCCGACTTGTAAGGGAAAATGCAAATGTTTCCACAAGAGTGTTAGAGGGAAAAAAAGAACCAGAAACTACTGACTGCAGGGGAAAAAATCCAAAGGTTGACAGAAATTTCTCTGTAATTGATTACCTTCATTGGGGTTTGAAAACAGTGAACGAGAATGAAAATAACCACGATAAGAAAATAAATAGAAAAAAAATCCTAACTCTTATAACTCAGCACCAGAAAAAAAGGGCTTCTATTTTTTTCCCTCTGTTTTTCTTATTTGTGTAACGTTGCTACAGTTTCATTGTATTACTGAGTGTATGGCAGTGTGATGGTTTCTAATTCATCAAAACGTATCCGGAAAAGCTTTTGTGTGTAAATTCTAAAGGTAATCACAGTTGAAGGTAAAGCATAGTAAAAATGCATATACATGAAAAAGTTCCCTTTTTTATCTGGTTGATGGTTATTACTTAGATAAAAAAATAATGAATATAATTTCGTTGAAAAAAATCTTTAAAACGTCATTTACCATTCAAATGAATAGGGGAGGGCTTAAAAAGAAGAAAAACGTGTAATTAAATTGTCGTTTAAACGTGTAACGTGAATTTGTCAGTGGATTATTTGCAAAAAGATGTGATTTTTCGAGCTTTGAATACAACTCAAATCAAGACACGTAAATCAAACATATATTTTGAGAAACCATATGATATAAAATGTATGAATTTTTTACTGAACAAAATATTACATTTCAAGTTAACTTAAGAATACTTAATAATTGATTAGCATTATAATGATGTTTTTTTTAATTTCATTAATACTGTCAACCTATGGTTTGATGACATTCATTTATAGGCGCTTTCATTCACACACACAATTAATAAGTAGCCTTTTTGATTTAAAATGAAATTTACACTGGAACATTCTAGTAAGTGTAATATATGTACTATATATATATATATATATATATATATATATATATATTTTAACAAACAAGAAACAATTGCTATATACATGTAAATCTACAGTAACATAAATTAAAAAACTACATAACTATAGATCATGATAATTCAATTTAATAGCCCTAGTATCATTTAATACAAATTAAACGCAGAGACAGTACCAAACTGAACTTAACTGCCGGCGTGTCGTGAGTTCTAGCCTTATTGCTAGTGAAGACCCACCGTGTAGAGGAGGTAGTGTATGTAAAATCTGTCGAGACTCTAAGTATTCCCATTGGAGTGTGTGGTAGTTTAGAAAGAACGGGGGTTATTCTCCAGTGACGTCTTCGTCTACTGACTGAGGTTCAAAATTTGAAGGTACGTCGCCGATAGCATTCACGTTGCTTTATGTGACGTTAATAATCACTCACTCAAAGAACTATGCTGCACTGCATAACCTTTATATTAACTTCGCAGAATTTAAGAGGCTTCAACTTATAACTTTTTAAATTAACGTTCCAGATTTTTCTTTCTAGAATTTACTGTCAGTTAACTGGGCAGGAGAAATGTATAAGATTCTGTTGAGAGAAACAAAATTGGCTAAAATATAAAGGGTGAAAAGAGAAGGAATAGTGAGGTATATATAATAATGGTAAGTTCAGCAAGTATGCAACTAAATTTCATCGTTTTAAACACTCGGTCTAAGCTCAGATCACTCATTATCATCCCTAAGTATTCCTTTCCGGTTGTTTGGAGCAGGAGTGACTAACACATGATACGGCAGAGTTGTAACAGTGGCATGTGAAGGCTTGTTGAAAAATTAAAATATTTGAAAAAATAATAATAAATAAACATTTATATCTTACAATTTCACTGAAATGCGGTTGTCTCAAAGAAAAAAACCTCAAAATTTACTTTAAATACACTTAATTGAATTACATTTAAATATAAATTTATTAATTTAATTACATTTAAATAATTTTAAGATTTTACAGGGAAAAGATGATATTTTTGTTAATCTAATTGGTCATACATCTTTTTATATAAACAAACTTTTGTTCGATGTTTTTTTTTTTTTTTTTTTTTTGCCTAAATTTTGGAGAAAAAAGATTAACACATTTCACATTATTGCAGGGGATATCTATCAAAATTATTGATGTTCCAAGCTGTGATAACTTTATAGATTAAACATCTGTTTTGCAGGATTCATTCAGTATTCAGTGCTAGTTTTTATAATTTTCAATATAATAAAAAAATTATATTTTTATAAATCCTTTTTCAGTACTATTGCAATACGTTAAACGTTACCCTCCCAAAATCCAAATCAGAATTATTGACATACAGCACCATACTACAATGAAAGGAAAATATAAGAAACTTAATTCACAACTGCAAGTAAACCGAATAGTTTTGAATTTTTAAACTTCGTACCAACAAGCAATTTTCTAAATTTACACGATTTGATTGCCAGATTTCATTGTAAAGTTTGAATTAGTAAGTGAACAAATGTTACCTATTAGGAACAAAAACAAAATGTCGCTCAAAATTAATTAATATGCACATAATTTCGTTGGAAAATTCAAGAGCTAATCCTAATAGATAACTTGGTAATAAAAATACAGATTCAAAATCCACATTAAGCAAGTACATACTTTTTAATAATTATTTAGAATTGTGTTTCAAGTCACTGGTTTGTCTTTTATACCTAATCTGATTTTTGAATCTGATTGATTGACTTTAGGGCCTGTTAAAAAATTGATTAATGATAAAACCTAAAGATTTGTACTTTAGTCTTATAGATTAAATTATTTTTTTAAATTTCGCTACTTAGACGTATAAAAAAATGTGCTATCTGTGCAAAAATCCCATAATAAGCCGGTAAGCAACATTTTTTCAACTTTTCATATTTTTTGCTTAATGGAAAAGATTGATGTAGCGCGCGTTTTTTTTTTACCTAATAGTGGCTCTTTTCCCCCAAAAGGTTGACCAACCCTGTATTAGAGAGTAAGTTATCATATAAAAACTAGAAAATGCGTTTCATTTCGGCCAACTTGTATAAAATTCAAGAACTAAACATGAGAGTGCTGGCGAGACTGTAGAATTGAAACATAGTAAAAATACTTGATGTTGTTATTAAAAAAGCTAAAAATACTGTACACAGTAACATAATTATCAAGGATTATTGTATTATAGTTTAATTTAAAATAAAAAACCATCAAATGTTTCAAGAATGCCTTAAAAACAAACACGGGAGAAAACTTTGGGGCACTGGAATTGATGAATGTAGTGCTGATACCAGATGGTTGCGCAAAGAAGTTTCTGAAATCACGAAGCAATGAATACCTACATCTAATAGACATATCCAACATACTAGTGATACAAAATTCAGCAGTTCTGGTAACAGCGGGTTGGATCATTGCTGAGAAGATGCTACATATGTATATGGAAATGCAATGTCTGTGTGCCCATAAAAAATAGTTGATTTCTCGCGCAACATCTGGAAAAAACTCAGGCACACTTTCTTCGAATGGATGATTTAATTTTTTATTTTTTGGAATTTTGATTTCATGTTCGGCGTATTGATTTTTATTTTTCACTCTCATTTTTCTTTTTTTGAAATGTCAAGATTTAACTGAAAAATTTTACTAGGCAACATTATTTCTTCTTCTTTTACTTCAACGTTTATGAGCGTCTTTCAATATCAGGCATAGTTCTAAGATTGAATTTGAAGTAAAATCTTCATCAATTGCACAAATTATTTGTTGATGCAATTGTACCATACAATCATGATGAGAAATTTAACGTAATGTAGTAAAGCAATGCAACAAAATCAATTTATTCAATTTTTTTATGTAAAATATAACTTTCTAACAGATATGTATACTTCAGTACATATCTTGATGTCCAAAGCATTGCTAGTGTATAGAAAATTTCATTGCTTTATACCATAATGACTTTTTATGAATTATTTGATTGCCAGTTTATTAACCCGTTGTGTAGAAAGGCTAATGTACGTAAAGTTTTCCGAGGTTCAAATTCCTCACTGTGAGTTAGAATAGAAATTTGAAGAGTGGGCGCAGATAAGAACTCGGGTGATGTCCTCATCACTTGAAAGCAGTTTAAAATCATGTGAACGCCCTGAATATTAATATAGCCGGCTAGGTGGCGTAGTTGGTTTGTCGCTGGACTTTTACGCAGAAGATTGCGGGTTCGGCCCTGGTCCAAGTCAGTGGATTTTCATGACGCAAAAATTTGACAGCGTCCATGTCGTATGGTTATATGGCATGTAAAAGATCCATTGAGTGTCTGTTTGGCTTGCGTGTTCTTGGCAAATTTGAATTCCCTTCATCCGTTCCACATCGTCTGAGCTCAGGTACCTCCCTCTGGTGAGGGAACTGGCCATCAAAATTACTTGCGGTAATTGGTATTTCACTTATATGGTGCTGCACTGAAAAGAGATACCAGCTCCCGAAAAATGTACTAGATATGTAATGGTAGTACACCAATCCGCAGCTCTATTAAAAATAAAACTAACTATAATAATATTTATATAGTGCACATGTTGTTAGTGTTATGTAAAATTATATGTCGCCAATGACCTCCATGATATTGCAAAGGATGAACCTTTATATCGGAAGCATCTTTAAAAACGAAATGTTAATTTAGAAGTTGTTTTATATTGAACAATATGTTTAAAATAATCGAACAATATTTTGATGAAATTGAATTACATGTATCTTGGTCCTTAAAATAAGAAAAAATATCAACCGAGACTAAATGCATCATTTGAAATTTATACTGTGCAAATCAAACACACGTAAATGTAAAAAAAAAAAAAAAATAATAGATTTTACAAAACCTTTTGCACTGCTGAAAGTTCTTGAATTTTTCTTATAAAGTACTACATTCAATTATTTATAACTATGTATTATACTTGTGATGTGCAGCATTACAAGTTGAACTGAATATTTAAAAAGTTTTAACAAAAGTTCTTGAAATATCAATAACATTATGTTACAGAAGACACATTAAGATCAAATTATTATTACTAATAGTATTTTTAGCCTTATTAGTTATGTGATTATGAGAATATTCATCGCAGACTACTTTTTTCATTGTGTGCCTTGATACTAGATGGTTTCGTAGAATATTTCCCTCTCTTTTTACTTAAAAAATAATTAATATAATTTGTTTTCAATTTCACAGTTTCCATTGACTTGAATAATTAAATGCTGTTTGTTATTTGCTTAATCAAAGTCTCAGTAATTAATAGCTGAGTTCATTAAAAATTGATTAAAATAAACCCTTTTTAAGAGAAAAAAGGAAATCATATTTTTACCTCTCAGATTTAAAGATTTAATGAGTTTTCAAAGAGTAGATTTCATAATTCTTATAAATTAAAAAGAGAATCGTGAATTATAATATTTTGCTATATATATATATATATATATATATATATATATATATATATATATATATAAAATTAAAATAAAAAGGGCAGACAACTTTAATAAAAAGAGTTTATGTAATTAGTCATAAACTATATATTGAAAAAGTTTATCCAAATTTTTTAAGTGTAAATAATTAATAAAGAGGCTCATAGTTACAGCAGAAGATATAAGTGTTTTTCTTCAATATAAATTTTTAATATATAAATTTTTAAAAGTATTAAAGAACAACTTTTTAAGTATTTTATTTTAAATTTTAATTTTTCCAACAATTATTTTCATCATAACCCTTTAAAAAACATAAAAAAAATGTTTTAGAAATCAATGTTTTAAGGCACATTTCTAGATTTTATCTTTTAGTTAATTTAATTATTGGGAATGGCTTAATAAACTTAATTTTGTGGGAACGTGATTATATTTCTGTATAAACAAGTTCCGTCCTTCAATATGTACCCTTAAGATTTTATCTCTTGAATTCATTTTTCAAATGCAAATTATTTATAAGTACCCATTACCGCATTTACTTGGGTATTCAACTAAATTAAGGAAAAACATTAATAATACACTTAATTTAACTATTTGGAACAGAAGAGTTCTAAAAATATACCTTCATTTAAAACGCATTCGCACTTGCTCTATTTGCAGAACATACTCAAACATTGTCGAAAAGTTTAAATGCATTCAGATGCTTAATTGCTGAAACGCAATTCAAGATCTCATTACTGAAAGCCCATTAAAATTCAACATTAAAGTATGAATTGAAAATGTGTTTTGATATCTTTCCGAAAAAGTGTTGAGACCCATTCGAGAATATGAACACCAAAATGGATACTAAGTCTTTAAGAACTTGAATAAGGGGGAAAAAAGGGTACTTCTAAAGATGGGATGCTGACGCTTTTAAACGACGCCGACGCTAATCATTTTGTGGCTTTATATTAGAAGTTTTATGTGGCGATGAATAGGTGAGTTTTATCGCCAAATATGACCGTTTTAATGTTTCCGGAGAAGAAGAAAGTTACACAGGCGCCACCAAAAAGAAAACATTGGCACCGATAGAGCATCAATAAAAGTTGGAACACCTGACTAAGATTCAATCTGTGGCGATTCTTTGGCTCGCCAATAAATGAGTAAAAAATAAACCCGAGAAAAGGAGGTAAACAACTGGCTAGAGTTTGAATTTTTTTAAAAACATATCATATTTTACGAGGCAAGTTTCCATTCAACTGTGACAGCACGAGAGAACAATAAAGCGCCATTTTGCCTTTTTATCTCTATAAACCATTTATTAATGTTTTGCTTCAAAACTTTGAAACACAGGGAAACGATACTTTTACAATGCGGCCACGCTCCATTTTTCTTGTTGTGCGTTTTATATATACCATAAAGGTGCGAAGAGGAGTGATAAAAGACGCGAGAAGCAAGCAGAATTGCTGTTTTATGAAGCTCGAAGAAAACGTCTTTGTTCTAGGCGGCGGCACCAGCGCCACAATTTATATTAAACAAAGGCTGTAGAAACCATGCTTTTATTACGTGGTGGTTTGTGATTCGATTAAAAATCACCGTAAAAGGGTTAAAGTTCATTGCTGACCAATGGCATTGCGGTCAACTTCAGAGATTGTCACATAGTGGTATAAAAGTATATTGATTTTGAATTAAGATATGGACAGATAAAATGTGCTTCAAAATACATGGAATAATTGCTACTCTCCTCTGCTGAGATTTGATACTTCATTGAAATTAATACACATTTTTTTTTACAAAATAAGAGTTTGCATACATAAAATATTTAACTATTTCCTTTTTTTATTTTGATCAACTATTGTTTACAATGCATGATCTTTGAAATATAATCATATTTCTGTTGGTGTATTAATTATGAATTTTCTTTGTTTTCACGCCATGCATCTTCTCATTATACTTAGCATAATTTTTTCAGTTACTTAGCTTTGTCAACAGAACGCGTTGATGTCAAGAAAAATTATTATTCCCTGAATAAGAAAACTTGTTCTCAAAATAAATATAGTAATCTTATTTATGTCGCAATATCTTCATTAATATTTTCCTCTTAAGCACCTCATTTCATTCCAGTATATGATCAAAAAATTATTATTTTTTTGGACTTTCGAAGATAATTTTTAGATAAATTTTTTGTGAGATATATATATTCTATAAAATAAACATAGACAGCATTTGTCTATCACAATATTTTCTGGAAAAGTTGTGTGTGTGCGTGTGTGGACTACACAAATATACAATTAAGTAATTCTATAAATAATTCTAATATTTTAAAAACGATTTTATTATTTTTATTTTACTATGCAGTGCATATGGTATTCATGCATTTATTAATTTAAAAAATAGTCCATTTTTAGAGGCATGAATGAAATCTTTAAGGCAACAATGTAAGCAAACTAAAAGTTTGCTCATAAGATATTAAATAAATAATACATAGAACACTTTAAAAAATCATTATCAGAACACTTTTATATAAATATATATATATATATATATATATATATATATATATATATATATATTCGGGCTGTAACTTGATTATGCATACTGTTGGTCTTAAAGCATGATAGTATTACTTTAACACATTAAATTTTGTTCAAATAATTAATCCCCCAATTTTTCAGCCTATAATCTGTAAATTAAGAGATTAAAATATAAAAAAAAATCCTACTATATATTAGAATTTTACAACATATTTAAAAAACATTTTTGTACAATATTTTATTACCATTGATGAAAAATTCATGATATATAGCTAAATTGTGGTCATGACTTTTGAAATAGTAACATTTATATACAGTCCGATGCCATGTTGTTTTATTCCTGGTTTTCGACACAGTTACGTCTTGAAACGTCCCCCAATAGGAGATAGTATAGCTTTTTGCAATCTTTTGAGTAACAGTGCAACTAAGAATTGTGAACAATGAAACGACCATTGAACGCGTTGTACTCACATTTTTACGTGTGTGATTAGCATGAATTCCATGTTTCTTTTCAAATTTGCCGTGTAAAATATCTTCTTTATGTCCATAAGACTTTGCTCTTACTTCTGAAGATTATTTTATTTAATTATTTTTATCCTTGAGCCTGACCATGGAATGTCAATTAACATAAATTTCTATCTTTGTTAACTGTTCGTGTTCCTCTGAAGATTTTTTCTATTTTTATGTTGTCGTCGGGACATGACCAATGGGTCCTATTTTGCCATTCAATTTATTATTTGCTTGCATTTTTGTATTCGACAAGAATCTTTGAACTTTAATGTATTAATATGTAATGTTTAATAATTCTTGTCTAAGTATAACGTATAGTTAAAACTGTTCATGTGATTTATTGTATATGTACTAAGGGGGAATTTATGCATATGGAATATCAATTAGCTGTCGTCCTCTAATTAGTTTTGGAATATTCGGCTTAGCCTAAGATATGGCGCTGATGATATGTCTTGCAGGCCTACTTGGTAGGGTAAAACATGTTACACAACATTTTACATAACTTAGCAAGGAAGTGTCCACTGAATATATGTAGGGGTTCTGAAGCCTTCCCTTAATCTAGCATATGACAACATTTAACATTATATCTTGGATTCAAAATTAATTTAGCAGCCATTGCTTGAAACTCGGTTTTGAGATTCGTGTATGAATACGTAAAAATTCTATTATTTCTTTCAAAAGGGTTATTCTGAACGTAATTCGGACAGTACTGACACTACGTAGACGAAAAGTTTAAGGAATTTATCATATTCAATTTCAAACAATTTATTTTTTCTATGTAACTATTACTGATTGTCGTACGCTCGTATAACAGCTAACTATTCATTAATATTTAAAAAAATACTCAAGGGGAGACTTTTCTAGTGTTATTTCAACTACTAATTAGTAATAGCATTTAATCTCTTTTTCGTATTATATGTATGTTGGGGAAAGCAAAGGGAAAAGGAATTTTGAAAACAAAACATCAAATTGAAATTTAGTCTCTTTGAGGTAAAAAAAATATAAGTATAATTCAGATAAAAGTTCATATTTTTGTTCATTTATCCTTTCATATTTACCATGCTCTTTTTTAAGTGTTTATCAGTTCGTTAACTAACAGTGATATTATTTGGTTAGTATAGTTATGAGAGTTGCAAAACTTACAAACTTTTGAATTTCTTTTTAAAAAAATTGATATTCTCTCAAGTTTGTGTTTGCAAAAACAAGTCTGGAAACTAGTTTAAAAGAAGCTCGAACAGTGAATCAATGTTAAAAGTAAACATACTAGTGCCAAACAAAATAAAGTAAAAAAAAATATTATATTAAATTTTGTATTTTATTTTGCATGCTTCTCCAATATAAAATAAAATAAAAATAAAATAGTAGGGTTTTTTTTTTGTTCAAATTATTCCGTTTCATAAAAAAGTGATTTTCTATTTGATTTTTTATTTCGTTCTATTCACCTAGAGATAGTTTAAAACATTCTCGTGAGGGGACAATAACAAATATATTTTGTATCTTTCTTTGAGAATAAATAGAATATAAATGAATACAAAATTTTAGAGTAAAATACTCTATTTTATAGAAATTCGATTTTTTTCCCTTTTAAAAGAAAAGTTTCCTTTACATGAAGAAGTTCAAAAATTCCGGGGTTAGCTACATATTGCAAAATGTTTTTAAAAAAGCAATTTGAGTATAGGTAGATTTTCTATTAAAATCTTTTGTATGTAAGTGAGCATTGTAATAAACAAGTTACCAGCTAAAAATAACCTATTTATCTAAAAACCAAAAATGAAAAACGATTAAACTATTTTATTTTGATAAATGAATTAAATATTTTCTTTTAATAACTATTGAACTGAACTAAATAAGATACTATTAATACTTATTTCAGAACCTTTTTATCAAATTGTGATGCAATTTTGTTTAAAAAAATCATTCTCAAAAATTATATAATACACGCCTGTTTCATTCTTAACCATATTGGCTTTCATATTGCAATTTCTCTGCGACCCCCTTTCATTTTTACCTGATTTTATACGACCCGTCGTAAGTGAACTGGTCCAAAACCATTCTGGAGGGAAAGCATAACAGAAAATTAAATTGCATCGATTAAAATTCTTAATAGACACGTAAAGAATCATCATTATTTTTAAGCGCTAAACCACGTTATTTTCCTTATCTATTACATTTTGAGACGAAATAAACCTGGTAATGCGAGGCTTGGCGACGAATTGATCATAAAAGGTGCAGTCAACGAACTACTTTATTATCAGGATGGTCGAATAACTGAAACGATGTTTTTAGTCCTAGTTCTTTGTTGCCGAAATTTAAATTAGTTTGTGGAAGGAAAGCCATACAATGGAGCCTTCGAAATGACTCCTCGGAGTCATTGCTAAGTTGAAATTGCGGCTTGATGATTACCTTCAGGAACTCCGAAGAATTTGTTTTGAGCTTTTTCAGCGTATGCTCTGGGGATCGTAAGCATTGAGATTCTAAATTTATGTTGAGACTTCGGTTTTAAGAGCTTAAAATGTTAACTTTATTTGTCACTAGGATTCGATTCGGGTTATGAACAAATGTAAAGGTAATTTGAATTAGTGGGAGAAAAAAGTTCTAGAAAAGGTGACTTAAGTTTATATTTGATATCTAAAAAGTCGTTAAAGTTAACTACTTTGGAGAATCCAAGCGAGGTATCAAATGATTCAGTTAATAAATTTTTTTTAAGTTATAAATTTTACAAGCAAGAAAAGTCTTAATAACTATTCAAAAATTACTTTAGAAGTTAAAAAGTAAAAAAAGCATGTTTTATTATTTACTTTTATTATATTTATCTTGTTCTGTTTGTTTTACTTACTTCTGTAAGCTAGGTGTGATACTTGTGGTACAAGAGGATTATTTTATCTGTATTCATTAAATAAAAAGGGGGTCATGCCATTCTTTCTTACATAAAGTACTCAAACAACAAACATTTATATTAGTACAAAACAGTACTTTCCCTACATTCTAAAAATTTGCATTAGTATTAAAAAAAGAAAAGAAAAATCGTCATCATAAAATTAATCAAAATATATAATTTTATCCCAATTCAGAGCAATGTTTGGGTACTAAATGAAAATAAGCGGCAGCCATTAAATGAAAATTTAATCCTCTTTAGGTATTTTATCCATCAGCTAAATTTTAATTTTGTTAAATTTAACTTACTTTTTCTACACAAATATTTCACATGTTGAGATGGATGGAAATGCATGCAATCATCAGATACAGATATTTAAATTTAAATGATAAGTACTGTAAAATAATTTAACATAAAGCACCCTTTTGCTTTCTGAGTATCAAGAAGCTTATCTGAAAAGATGTGGTTACTCGTAAAAAAGAAAACATTAATAAGAGTGAAAAGAGATTATCTCAAAATAAATGTACCGGAACATATGTACAACTTAAATATATAAATTGGTAATCACATACGGACTATTTTTATTTTTTATATACAATATATGTATACTTAATTCTTTTCTCTTTAAAATTTTTTTCCTTGCCTTTTTGAAATATTTTAAGTCAGTTGTTACATTTAATTACTTCCATTAATTTAGTTTATTGTATTTATTAAAATTTTTAAAAATCCTTTCAGAGAAAGAATATATATTTATTTCACAATGATTTCTATATTTTAAAAAGAATTATGAATGCTTCTAGCTTTAGAAATAAAAGTGTCTGAAAAAACCCTACCTACGTTTAATGTTTCTGGCATTAAATAAAGGAGCAGGTATTAGTAATTTATTTTTGTTTTACTACCCCCCAATTTTGGTGTTTAAGTAATCAAAAAAGCTCAAATTTGAGAAACATCTTAAACTTTTATGTTAATCAGTCTTTACTTTTAATTCAAACATCTTTATTAATATTTTTTTGAAAAAAATGCTCTAAAATTATTAATCTTTTAATCATAAAACAATCTTAATGTGTTTCGTACAAATATATTTGAATAAATAAATATTTATGAACTCTTTCAGAGTAAGTTTTAATTAGAAATACAAATATTCTAAGTGAATTTAAAGGAAGTAAATTCCTTGTAAAAATATTTTACCGGCATTATTTTCCCGAAATTAAAATTATGCAATGTTTGCCCCATAAAACCGTTTTAACTTGCAATCATCCGGTAAATCAACATTCCATTATTTTCTCGGAATGAAGAGCAAATAAAATTATTATCGCAAAATTTTCTTTTTGTTTCTGAGGACTTTTGAGTGCGAAAGTAAAGAGTGGAATCAAATCTACCGCTGCAAAGAGAAGAGAGGTAAATAAGGCCTCCCATTCCAGCTGCTGTAACTTCCTAAAAATAGCCTTAGCATCCCATTTAGTTACTTTTCCAGAACACTAAAATCAATGGTAGATGGAATTAAATTCGACCAACGAAATTGCATTTGCTCTTTTCGAGAGCAAATGCCAATGTAATTGTTAATTTTCTAAGTTAAGGAAGCACTCTCATTGGCTGTGCTGTGGCCGGTTGGAAGAATTCTTGTGTTAAAGGAAAATTCAATTTTTTTTTCAGATGCATGGAATATTTTTGACCTTTTCTGTTGCAATATCTTAAAGAGGAGATCTCATTAAATTATGCATGCGATTCTTCTAATGTTATTAAGTGAAGTGAAGAATTTCTCTATGGACTGTCAAAAAGAAAAATCTTCAAATAGCTACTTGATATTCAGAAAATGCTACACAATCAAGTATTATACATCGTAATCTTTCATTAAGATTTTTTTTCGTTTCAATATTAGTTTATTAATTTTTCTATACTAAGCTTTAGTTTGAATTAAATTTTTCGCGTTATAATCTTTGTACGAGAAAATTCTAATGACGCAAACATTTTCAACGGCCAAAAATCGCTGAAGTACTCAAAAATACTTGTTTCGTACGTTTTTATATATGATTTAATATACTACTGAGATTGATATTCTAAATTAGTTTAAACGATTTGAAAAAATAATAAGTTTCATAAATGTATATTTTTCAACAAAAACTTTTAAAAAATAAAATGGAATTTTGCAATTCCATTTTATTTCTAAAGAATTTGAACTTTTTGTAAATAATATCTAAATAATTATTACTTTACTTAAAACTAAGGACTGTGAGTTCAATGTAAATTGATATCTAAAATAAATTTTAAATTTTGCTTGTATCAACGAGTGCAAAATATGGAGATTAAAATAATTTACAAATAGTGACAATTCTTTCGAAATATATATTTTTTAAGTAATGTTATATTTGTTTTACACCTACCATTATTTAAAATTTTCATTGATAAGAGCTGTTGATTATTATACATTACACATAATTAATTCAATTGAAATGTTTTAAATATTTTTTCCTCATGTATGATATTCAAACTACATTGCATTTTAATAAACCTAAAAATTTTTAACATAACTTCGGTTTTTTACTGCAGGTTTTGGGTTGTTATAAACTTTGAAGGAAAATTATCTTAATAAAAAAAGTTATAGAATGTGAAAGCATTGCACATTTTCATTTCTTATACGTTATTGTAAAAATTAATAAATAACGAAATTTCGCCAATCGGGAGTTTACTTTAAATTCAGCTCCAATCATTTTTGGAATTATATTTTTTATACATACCATTATGTTTCAGAGCCACTGTTTTAAATATACTTCTTTTTTGTAGAGCATAGTTTTTCACTCTGAAATTGATAATTGCGAAATTTAAATATTTAAAGTAAATAGCTTTATATTTAATTTATACATCATTATTTTTTTCAAATATTTAAAAACCATAAGACAGTTTTAAAAATATACACGATTAAATTAAATTAGTTGTTTTTTCAAGCATGCCAGTCAAAAGCATTATATTTTTTTTATAGACTGTTGAAGAAACTTCATTTTTACATGAAATAATTATTAAAAAAAACAAATGTATCATTTCAATACATATCATTGTAGAAAAAATTTAAAAGAATGAAAAATAGTACAATACATATTCATTCAGAAAATTTAAATTTACAAAGAAACTTGCAGATTTCCAGAATTTCAATAATTTTACCTTGCCATTCTTGTAAAAGTCATTCAAAACTAAAACAGTCTATACACGGATATTTTATAAAAAAAAATGGTTTTAGTTAAGGAGAATGAAACGAAAATAAGTAACTGTTCTCAAACGCATTACGACCTCCAAACGAATGTGAGAAGTAATATTTTACAAAGTTTCAATTCAGAGAATTCGAGTAAGCTCTTCGTCGAAAGGAAAAAAGTAACGAGGACGGCCATTTCACCATTTCTACAAATCTAAGAAGTCCCTCTCTCTTTAAAAACTTGAGCATCAAGACGAAATAAAAACAGGATTGTCTCGAATAAAGTTGCCTTTTCAGTGGGTGACTAGAATACCTGGAAAATGTATCATCCTTTCACAGCAGGGGAAAAAATAATGATAAAAATTCTTCTTCGAACGTGACTGGGGATGACGAGCAGGGTTTTTAGGAACGAAGCTGAAGATGGGATGGTTTACTTGACATATCTTTACGTCGCAATAATTCGAAATGGAGCATCCATTGGTAACCCCATGGATGGGAGGAAGAAATATGGCGAAAAGAAGACTGTACCCTTAAATAGTCTTTTTGACATTTTTTAACATTAAATGTTTTCTTTGAATAGACTGCAATATATAGCAAGAATTTTTTTCCGCTTTTTTACAAAATGTTTCAGTATCACCATGGTGATATATTATGCCCTTAATGCATGATTTATGTTGCTAAATGCACGATTTTAAACTTCCGAAGACAATAATGTGGTATTCAGAATGGAAAAAAAATTATTTCGTGAGTAAATTTAGGAATTGAACTATAGAAAACCTATTAGAGAATAAATAAAAATTACAAACTATTTGAATAGCAAATCAGTAGTATAGTAACAAATTGATATCATTATTTCTATCAGAAACATATTATATATATATATATATATATATATATATATATATATATATATATAAATCTGTGCGTGTGTTTGTCACTAAAATCTTCCTAAACGGCTGGACCGATTTCGATGAAATTTTTTGTGTGGGTTCAAGTAAATTTGAGAATGGTTTAGATTCACAATTTAGTCCAATATCGCAATTAGTTAAAAAATATTAATTGAAAACATTCCAAAAATACAACTCAACATTCACCTGCATTGTTGTATCAACGCTATTGTTATAAACAAGTAATATAAAAAAAATTTAAAATCAATTCCTACTTAGATCAGCCAAGAAAAAATTTATTTTAGCTACTTTTTATTAAATAGTTGCAATTAATATAAATATGTATATACATATGACAGAATCACAACATTAAGTAATAATTAATTTTTATTAATTATCATTAAAGTATGGTATTGTCATCCAAAACAATCGTGTATATAAAATTTCCCTTCAACTAAATGCTTTAACACGTGAGAAATAAACCTTTTCAAATTTTGACATAAGTTGCCAACGTGGCTCTATTTGTAATTTTTTAAATAATTAGTTTTATTAAATTAATTTTTATTAATTATAATTAAATTATTGTAGTGTGATCCAAAAGAATCATGTACATTACATTTCAGCTCAATTGAGCACTTTAAAATGTATTTTATTAACGATTGAAAATTCCTCCAAGATAAATAAATAAATAAACAAATAAAATATGTATAGAGATCGTGAGCTTATAGTAGGAATTGAAAAAGACATAAGTTGGCGTCAAAAATTGATTTTCAGACAAACTGGCCGAACCCAGTCTTTATTGTTACGAAAATGCAGACAATTCACGCTTTTTAGCTTTTTTAATTAATAATTTTCCAAGTAATCTTTATATATGTAATTCTTCTGTGCGTGTGTATGTAACTGAACTCCTCCTAAACGGCTGGACCGATTTTGATGAAAGTTTTTGTCTGTTCCAGTGGACTCGAGAATTGTTTAGATTTATAATTCGTTTTAGAAATGTTTATTTAATAAATTTTTTTATTTATAAATTGTTGACCTTGGAATGTTTTACATTGGAGCCGGCAGACTGCGCTACGATCGCAGTATGGAATATTCAAAAATCTTTTATTATATTTCAAGTTGGTCCCTACAGTTGGTGCTGTGATCATTTCAGGAAAATATTTTGTCACTTTGTGTTATTATTTTATTGAAATAAATCGTGTGTTAATTAAATTATTACATTCAGATGTAATTAGTGTTTGAAATTTTACTCAATTTTACTCAAATTTTACTCAAAATGGTCCATATTTTTAAGGCTTAGTCATAAAAATTTGGAATTTCTGAATTTAAGATGTGTGTACAGGACAACGTCTGTCGGGTCCTCTAGTGTATATATATATATATACTACATATATATACATTTAATAATTCCCTCTAGAATTCTTTTTAATCAACTCTTTTATTTATATTTAAATAACTTTTAATTATTTGGTTCAAAACTAAGGTGATAATCTTAATCTTAATCGAATAGTAACATTCATCAGAAATCTCAATCCTGCCTGTTTTAACCAGTCACATATCTTGTTACAAAGGAGTCACGTGATCTTCAATGCCGGTATAAAAGCGATCCCTCTTTGTATGCTTGTCCTCACCATATAACTGTCGTCGTTTGCTTTTCACTACGTTGCTAGTGTATGTGTGCGTGTTCGTCCCTGTGTAGTTATGAAGTACCAATATGATTGTAAAGATGAACGTCCATTCTGAAGATGTTTCCTGAAACCCTGTGCAAGCCTTTCAAATACACCAACACCGGCCAACGATATATATATATATATATATATATATATATATATATATATATATATATATATATATATATATATATATATAATCTAATTAATTTTGTAAATTTGTTCATTTTTTTTTTTATTTTGTGGTAAAATGGCAGATAAAAGTAAAAAGGAGGAAAGTGACCAAAGAGTTTTTCAAAAAAATCATTTTAAAATTACATTTTAGAATAAGAACGAAAAAGATTTCGGAATAACCATATTTTAAAATGCTTATATTCTGTTAAAAACTTAAACTTATATATATCGTTGTTAGGTAACTCATTTCCACTACTTCATACTCTGTAAAACTAATAAATATGTTTTATTATACAAAGAAAAGAGCTTGTTTTCAGTTAGCCACGAGGATATTTATTCATGTCAGGTACAGTTGTCTTTCTGTATGAGTAATAAATGTTATTCAAATATTTTGATACTTTTAATTGCTTCTCAATTCGCCACAGTTTTTAAATTTTCTTAATTTTTTTCATTTTAAATTGCATTTATTATCAGTTGTGTGCTATCAAATAAATTTTGGAATATTCTAATATATAAATAATTTGTAAAAAAGTATTTTAATATTGAAATAAGATAGATTGCTATGCCAAACTGCATAAAATCTTACTCTTATTTATGGTTATCGATCATATCTTAGTGGTCCCATGAACTTTGTGTTCATGGTCGTAAAATCACTCCCAATTTCTTTTTAGTTAATTCATGGGTTTGAGGGAATCCTGACATGTAGATGTATACTTGATAGACGTTAAATCCAAAGAAATTTCAAGTACACATGCTGGCATGATTCGGAAGTTTGCAGAGTGGGGGGCTTCAGGTCTTATCCTCATGACTTGACCTGACTATTCAATATCCCATTATCTGTTATTAATGTCTGCCAATTAGACTTATGCAATTAAATTTCTGCATGAACCAATCGATAAATATATCTGAATGACTTCACTTATCTTAAATTTTTCAAAGACATACTTTTTTTTGTTCCTGTTGGAGTGTCTTTTCTCTTCAGCTTTAAAGTGCAGTATCTCCTAAAAGAATATTAGATAAAAAATATATAAAAAAATACCCATTCCCTAAACTTTTACTCAACTACATTCCAAAGAATGACATTAAGTTGCTAAGAAGCAAGAAAATGTGTTTTCAAAATTAAGGATGGTAACTGGCACAAAATCAGGTATTATGTACATCAGCAGAATTTATCGTCAAAATTCCATCAAAATCATTGCAACAGCATGAAACCAGTCATTTCGAAATCCATCCACCAACACGCCTCGTTCCGGCGTGTTAAAAACACATTAAACCATCAACATCTGTTGAGTGATGCCGTTCTTTCTTTTTCAATGATTCCCTGGAGAAGCGCCCTCTTTCTATTAAAATTCCTTCCCCCTTCCCCTTTTCAGAAAGTGTACGTCAGAACCCGTTTATAAAATAAACCGTTCCCTTCGAAGTTAATTGTCCCCCAAAGAGATGGTCACGGTTAAGTGAGTGTTGAAAGCCTCCAGAAAATTACCCTCGTTGTTTCTCTCTCCCCTCTTCAATCTCTGTATCTTTCCTGCATCACCCTCTTAACATCCCATTGAGCTGCTGCTCTCTGTGCTCCCTCCATTTATCTTCATAAGCGGTCAGAAACAGACTGCCGGGGAGCTTTTGGCCAAGGGGACCTCTTCTGAAAAGAGGCATTTCATTGAGAAGGCCTTTTGTGTATGTGTGATCCACCCTGGACCGGCGATTTATTTGCGGTTGCGATTTAAATGTGTCACGGGACGGTAAAGTTCGCGTGATGATTACACATTCTGTGCGAGTGCCTCTTCTAATTTTCCATTTGGATTGGCGGTGAATGCCACGATGTATATTATGATGATGTCCATCATTCATAGTAACGTTGTTTCAACTGCATTCGTTTAGGAAGCAGTCATTCCTGAAATATTTCAAATTGCTTTCGCATATTCCAATACTGGAAATGACACTATGTACATCTGTGGTTGCCTCTTTTGAGTGGTCTATATGCAAAGTTATTCTATGTTGCATTAAGTGCTAGTCCTGTGCTAATTAACGACATAGCTATGTTGCCATGTTTAAAGTGGTAGATCCCATTCATCAAGTGTTTCCACTCATGATTAATATAGGAATTAATTATCAATGGTATTGTTATGCCAGTTTACAAATTTGACATGAACTTCCATATTTTTTGTAGAATATTTCATGGGCGGCGTTACAGGATTACTAAATAACTAAATAATATATGAGTTTTTTGTTGGTAGACCATAGTGCCAGAATAAAGGCAATTTTAACAAAATAAAATGTTATTATTACAAAAAAGGATGCTGTGAGATCCTACTCGACTTAAGAGTTTTGCAATAATGCATATTTTTAGAAAATGTCAGGAATAATATTGCAAAATTTAGATTTATACATATATTTTTTATTAGAGTTCTTGTTCTCTGAATTAATATTTCTTGTTCTAGGCATTCAATAGTCTATATGTACTCTAATTCATAGATTCGATAATTCTCAAATAATATTTCAATATATTTACTTCAAACTAAACAATTATAATATTATTAATTGTTGTAATGGAATAGCAGGAAATGATTAAATGCTTTCAAAGCGCTAATGAATTTATGTGGCGTATGACATTTTTCCTTATAAGGTAAAATAGTTAATTCAGTTCCATTTAAGGACCAATTGATACAAAAATAGAAATAAGTCATGGGGAAATTAAATTGTGATCTTGCCTTGAGCAGGAATAAATGTGTATGCAAATAAGCATTGGCATCTAAGAAGTATTAAGCAAAATTACTAACGGTCTACCATCAATGGATTTTGGCAAAGCGATTAGTAACTATGCTGAAAGTGTTGAAAATATAGCTGTGAAACTAGCTCAGTAAAACAGCTACTGAATGAACGCAATGCAAGATAACAATGAAGCACATTCAAGTTAAACTGACAAAAGATTTAAATTAGAGATAACAAGATAAACAATATTCTCATATGAGAGTATACTATATTAGTATTCCTCAAGGAAACCATTCAATTCGTGTAATTGTTTGTTTTTTCTCGTTGGAGCTTAATAAATAACATTACATCTACTGCCATGTTTATTGCTACTTTGGTTGCAGGAAGTATTAATCCTGTTTTGCTGTATTTAAAAAAAAATACTTCTTTGTGTTCTTTTATGCCACAACACATTCACTCAAAATTTATCTTCGATAAGTGTAAACATTATTCTAAGGATAGCTGTTTTTATTGCACTCCAATAAATTATATGATATATTTAGAATTAATTGCTCGATTGCATACATTAAATACAATTCGATATAGTAAGAAATACCGCATATTCGAAGACGAACAACGACGTGGTGAAGTGTAAGCCGCTCTAGAGTAGCGTTGAGGGTTGTCAGTTCATGAATTATTCAGCAGAAATGAATCCAGGGAGTTTTTCAGAAGAAATACAAGTCCATATGTCAAGGAAACCTTACATGAAAAATGTATGAGAACTTTTTCATTCTTTGGCAGATATCCGTGTCTCTTGCTCTATTCAAATCCACCAATGTATCCAAATGAAGATGACAACTTTGTTTAAAAAGTAATCTATTCCAGAATTTATAAAGTGTTTTAGAAGAAAGTAGCAACATACATAAAATTATTAACTTTTTTAGCCAATCAATCTATTAGAACTTTAAGAGGTTGATGAAAAATTTCCCATTCGTAAGATAATTGTTTTTTACACACATGCCAAAATTAATCTGGAACCTGATGATTCCACATGTCAATATATTTGTTTTAAGTTTAAAAGAATAATGTAAGATGTAATTAAAGGATGAATGACAAAATTTCCATACTGTTCTAGCATTATCCTACCAATAATCTGAGCATCTTATTTAAATAATCTGCTACGGTCTAATTTGGGCTCACCATCGCGATGTCATTTTTTTATGCATCAAAGAATTATGCATTTTGATAAAGTTACTGTTTAATCAACATACAACAGAGTTTTTCTAACTGCAGGGTTTACCGCTCTTGCAGGGCGTGACAAATCTACTAGGGGGCACGAGCATACCGAAAAGTTGAAAATAAAAGATTATTTAAGAAAATTATTAATTTACTAAATGTAAATAAAAAAAATACTTTCTGACATAATAAAATACACATTTACAAGGATATATTACTCTTATACATGTATCAGTGCTTCACAATGTATTTTATAATTAATTTAACAATATTAAGTCAAGAACAATTTTATTAAATACCAGTGACCCTATGGGATTTTCATATATATAATTAAAAACAAAAAAATAAATCTTATCTTGATTATTTGTACGGTTTATAATGAATCCCTTAAGTGCGAATTAAAAGTTACGCGATTCGCTTCCCAGTGCCAGCAGTTTTCCACGTAGGAGCTAGTATGGGATGTATTAGGGGTGGGGGTGGGGGCATAAAGAAGCAAATAATCTGAAATAAGTAAATTCTTCGCGAACAATGTCAAGGACCTTTTATTACATTCCCAAACCTTCAGAATAATTTTATGGATAGCAGTGCACACAAAAGATAGTAGTTCGAAAAGACGTATATATACGTTCGGGATGATACATACGTTTATTTACGTCGTAGAGAAACGTTTTTCTCAGCGAGACGTTCGTCTACGTCAGTGTTGCTTAAGAGGTTAAAGTCGTATTGTAGTATAAGTGCCAAAGTGTAATATTATTCAATTCAATACATTGTTATTGTATGAGGGGGGCGCGATGAAAATTATCATTGAATGCTGCAGCACGAATACTCCAACTTTGAGAAGCACTGACATACACTGAACTACTGTTTCATTCACTTTTTTGTTTTCACTCTTTAAGTACCTAATATATTATTCATTATACAGTATGTTTTCTTGAATAGCATAATCTTAAATGGATATTATGATTAATCAGTTACTTTCAGAAGAATTGCAGAAGAATCACATCCTGTCGGAAACTTTTAAAAGTAATAGTTCGTGTAAATAGCAGATTCATACACTTTCTGATTTTAGGGTATTCAAATTCACTTGACTTGTTAACAAGGGCGTCTTAACGCGGGGGCTGAGTGGGACCGAGCTCCGCCCTCGATGAGGGCCTCGTTTTCGTTCTATCTTAATAAGATCATAATCTGGATAGTTTTAATGTTGTCAAATGTTATCCTCTCATATATTCTCCAAAAATCAGGGAATTTGAAACTGCATATATCAAGTGGCACAAGACCGTATTATTATGGGAAAACCGTTGTCCGCGTTCAGAATTAGGCCTATTGTTTCCAATTACCGTTAGAATGAGTATTTGACACAATGCATGATATATACCCGGGATGGGCATTAAGTCAATCGTGATCGACCGGGGGACCGTCAAGACATTTAGGAGTGACCACCTTCACTAAAGCCTAAGGGCTCTTACTAAAAGAAACATATTTATGGAACACCGAACACCAGCTAGACTGGATATTCGGCTTTTCATAATCAATGTGACTGTGTTTACTTGAGCAAATGATTCCATAAATAGGAAGTCGACACATGTACCTTCAATGGAAGTGCATGGTGATGCTTAATACGTTCACTGCCTCTGTAGGGAGAAAATCGATCACAGTGATGCCAGCCGGAAAAATGAATTTTTCCCCAAACGCCGACAGAAGGGGAGATTAAATTTTAATGATTAGCTCTTCCCACGATAGAACGGAATTGGCTATTGACACATCATACTGCATTCCACTCTTCTGTAGGATTGGGTTCTCGAGTTGTGGTCATGTTCCAGGATGGTGCGAGACTCGGTCGCGAACAAGTTAAGTACATTTATTGGTTTCAGATTCATCGGTTCACTTATGCTCCTCACGCGCAGTATTGAATATGTCCTTGCTCCATGGTTCTAGCAGTCGTTCATTGTTGTTTAAGCATTCAACTTGATATTTTTGTGTTACTTGTACTTTTGTGCTAAAAATATATAGTAATCTCTCATATTTAAAAAAATCTGAACCAAGTGTTATGAAAGGAAAACATACAATTTTATACAGAATAGCTAGACCAACGCCACTGGGTGGACCGTAACACCGTAAAAGCATTAGAATTAGCACGTACCCTGAAAAAGTCTGCCCACCCATGCTATATACTATCCACATTTAAAGATCTCAACATAGGGGATTTAAAAGTGTATAGGGGCACTTTTGCATAGGGGCCCAGCGCCTCAAAATCCTTCTCTGGGTTGAGGCCTCAATGAGACTGAAGACGTCCTTGCTTGTTAATAGTATACTTGTGCTTTACTTGAATTCTAACACGAGTTCCTAAGAACTAAATTCATGTTTTACTGAACCGAATTATATTTCCCTTATCAATCAATTATGCTCACGCGTTTGAACATTTAATTTGATATCATGATATCAGTATGGCCCTCGATACCGCTTTCTGGTAACTTTATAGGTCATCACTTGATTGTATGGAATTATTTTATCAGATTTTATCTTTGTTGTATCATGGTCTCATTCTATTAATATGAATAGCCAGTCATCAAATATTATCCATTGCCAGAGGTAACGTCTGCATAGATAGATATTTTCTAATAACATATTTCTCACGGTGAATCGAATTTGATTGATTTCCTTTTTATGAATTTCCTTCTTAAACGTTGAGAGTTTGCTTCTTTTAGTCATAATGATCAATTAGAAAATACTTTTTAAAGGAAAGGAGTGAAAGTTTCGATATCGGTTGTTCTACCAGTTTTTGCACATTAACCCTTTATCTCCACCGACGGTAGTTATAAGTACCACTCACTTTAAAATAACAAAGAATAACCAATTTTACTAATATGCTAACTATACTTAGCAGGAATATTATTTAAAATCCCCTCTTCTAAGATATATGACAGCACGGGTTCTATGAGTATTTTAGCGGGTAAGGGGAATAGTTTTATAGCAGAAATTGCCTTTTCAGCGGATGGCGTTTTTAGTGGATTGCAAAGATTATCTTTTTGTCCCGAAAAAATGGTTGATGTCAAAATTTAAGTGTCTTATTTTTTTGCATGTTAATGAAGACCTTAGAAAACGATCTGATTGTGTGTGTGTGTTTATTTTAAGTTAACGGTATTTACACAGCGGAATATCTGTAATTAATTAACTCTAACGGATTAAATTTCTCAAAGTTGAGCATTTTGTTTATGTATATTCCTAAATTTTTAATGAAGTGATTAAAAAAAAATTGCTTGAAAAAAATACAGTAAATTATAATGCGGTAGATAAAGGGTTAATGCAAGGATGGATGCATGCAAGCTACAAATCCGTTTATTAAGGGATCACTTTATAGAAATAAGAACCAAAATAAGTATATGAAATTCGATTATTGTGATATTAATTAAAAATATAATTATCTTTTAAAGAAATTATTTTGTTTAATGTTTGGTTTAAAATTGCAGTATCGTTGAGGGTTTTTTTTGGAGGGGGAGGGTGTTGTATGTGCTTATCACTAATAAACTATTCAATTGTGGTTATTTTTTTACTATTATTATAACACAGATATTATTAGTTTTTTTTTCTGGATACTTTTTCTTATCTTATAAGAAAAATATTTTACTACTAGCATGACAGCTTAGATTACGCAATGAAATGAATAAAAGTATATAACAGTATTTTTCCTATTTAATTTAATAGAATTTTTTCTGAACTAACCATTAAAAAACACTTAACAAAATTGTTTCTTTTTCTTTTGTTTTAAACTATATATCCTAAATCTGTAAAAAAAATCAATTATTTTTACTTTTAATTTCAAGAACGGATGCTGAAGTAATTAAAAAAAATAATGAAAGATTTCGAATTCATTTCCGATTATTACCCAATTCGTGAGGTCTTAAGTCATAACATAGCCAGGTTAAAATTCCTTTTCTACCCTTTAAATATAGTCTCAATTCTAAGGAGAAGGTTGGCTGGAAAAATTCTCTTCCTGTGAAAATATGGGGTTGTCAGGCGGCCCCGTGCATGGTAGAAAATTGACTTTCATGAGAAAGGCGGAATCTTTAGATGGCCTCCTGTCACGCTGAGTGACATTAATATGGAGATATTGAGAATGATTTGATGGCGAGGAGTCATGGTTCATCGTTTTCATCACCAGATTTTCCAGCCATGACACAAATAAGGCAATTGCTTCAGCTTTAATCCTTTTTGGTCGAACAGCCATGTCCGGTAGCTAAAGTTGGGGAGATTTAAAGGGCTCACTTTTTTTTGAAAACATTAAAATCTTGCTTTATTGTGGATTAGATATATAATGTTAAGTTTATATTATCATTTTTGGATAGTGTTAGTCATAGTGTGTTGTTAAACATTCTGTAGATTTTTAGGTATCTTAATGTGTATTTTTTTAACTCTACGGGTGATAAAAAGCGTATTTTCACCTGTTTAAATTCAAATATTTTTCATGTAAAAAATACATATTCTGTACAAATGAATCGCAATACGGCAAAGAATTTTGAGTGATGTATTTAATTTTTAAAATGAAAAATCACAACGATACTTTAAAGCAAAATCGCAAAAAAATACATAAATTATGTATGTATATATATATATTTTGTGGCCGTATATCGGCAATAACACGGCGAATGTTGTCTTCAAATGGTCAAGCGTTTATGGCTTATCTTATATCCGCGCCAGACCAATGACTTTACATAGCCCCACAAGATCTTAGCGGTGTTACATCAATTCTTGGAGGCCAATTCACAGGTCCAAAACGTGAAATTAGGCGGTCACCAAACGTGACTTTTAATAAATCGATTGTGGCACGAGCTGTGTGACATGTTGCGCCGTCTTGTTGGAACCACAGCTCCTGGACATCATGAGTGTTCAATTCAGAAATGAAAAAGTTAGTAATCAAATACCGATCACCATTGACTGTAACGTTGTGGCCTTCATCGTTTTTGAAAAGGATTCCACCAGCCCATAAAGCGCACCAAACAGTCAGTTTTCTGGATGCATACATACACTTGTGGATTGGCTTCACTCAAATGCGGCAGTTTTTGTGTGTTGACGTAGCCATTCAACCAGAAGTGCGCTTCATCGCTAAACAAAATTCGCTTATGAAAATCGGGAACAACGTCAATCTCGTTTTCGGCCCATTCGACGAATCTACGCCCTTGCTTGATGATCGTTTTGATGAATTGCCAAACCAAACTGAGAATAAATCACTGACAGCTGTTAAATCGGTCGCCATCTTGGAAAGTAATGCCAACTTAAACTTCTCTACCTGGTATTTTGGGATTCATATATTTTAATTTTTTAAATTGATAATTGTGATTGTTTTTATATATTTAAATATATATATATATATATATATATATATATATATATATACTGTTTTTTCAGGTATAGAAGTTTAAGTTGGCAATACTTTCCAAGATGGCGACCGATTAAACAGCTGTCAAGTGATTTATTCTCAGTTTGGTTTGGCAATTCATCATGTATATACTCACGCCTGAACAACGCTTTCAAATTGTGCAATTTTATTTCGAAAATAATGGTCGCGCGCGCGCGATTTTCATAAGCGAATTTTGTTTGGCGATGAAGCGCACTTCTAATTGAATGTCTACGTCAACAAACAAAACTGCCTCATTTGGAGTGAAGCTAATCCACAAGTGTATGTCGAAACACCGTTACATCCAGAAAAACTGACTGTTTGGGGCGCTTTATGGGCTGGTGGAATCCTTCAAAAACGATGAAGATCACAACGTTACAGTCAATGTTGTTCGGTATAGAGTCATGATTACTAACTTTTTCATTCCTGAATTGAACAATCATGATGTTCAGGAGCTGTGGTTCCAACAAGATGGCGCAACATGTCACACAGCTCGTGCCACAATCGATTTATTGAATGACACGTTTGGTGACCGCCTAATTTCACGTTTTGAACCTGTGAATTGGCCTCCAAGATCTTGTGATTTAACTCCGCTAGACTATTTTCTGTGGGGCTATGTAAAGTCATTGGTCTATGCAGATAAGCCACAAACGCTTGACCATTTGGAATACAACATTCGCCGTGTTATTGCCGAATACGGCCACAAATGTTGGAAAAAGTCATCGAAAACTGGACGTCCAGATTGGACTACATCCGAGCCAGCCGTGGCATTCCTATGCCAGAAATCATATTTAAAATGTAAAGCCACAAGATTATCTTTCGAATAAAAAAATTCATGTCAATCGAATAATACATCGTTGTTTTATTGCAATTTAAATTTCTATACCTCTAAAAAAACACTCTTTACATATATATATATATATATATATATATATATATATATATATATATATATATATATAAAATTAAATATATATATATATATTAAAAAATAAAGCAGAGCCAGTTAATTTGTTTTAGTTTTAAAGAATTTTTTCAATTTTTTTACTGATGACAAACGATAGCATTTCCATTCATAAATAATGATTCCACCGTTTTATTTATCATTTTTTAATTTACGTTTGAGACCTTTAGTAAATTTTATTTTATTACTAGGTTAGTGTTTCTCAATTTTTTAATATTGGTGACCCAATATTCAATCATACTTTTCATCGCCCCCCCTGCCCTTCCATACAAACAACAATACTTTGAATTCAATAATATTATATTCTTAGGCTAAAGGTGCAATACGACTTTAACCACAAAAGTGCCTTTAGTGTATATATACTTCTAGTCCAACCATTAAATCCAAAACGGTGCTTTATAGTATAAAACAGGGGCCGCAGTAGCCAAGTGGTCAAGGTTTCGGATCATGGCTGGCAAGTCACAAGTTTGAGCCCAGTACCTCTAAAAGTCCCGTCGTGTAGGGGAGTGATGCACGTTAAATCTGTCGACCGCTCAGATGTCATCCCGTTGGTGTGGTGGGGTGTGGTAGTTAGGAGAGGGGGTGCCCTCTAAGGTGTCATCCTCGTCACCTTACCATGGTTCAAAATTACGAGCTCCATCGCCAAAAGCTCTTGTGTATCTAAAACAGTGTGACGTTAATATTCACTCGGTACAAATCGGGTTCAGTGAAATATATTTGAGTTCTCTGACTATTTTTTCAAATAATAATTCCAATGGATATCTTAAAGCAGATACTTTGAATTCAAATGTAATCTATGAACATAGTAACATCAATGAAAGGAAAGTTATAAATAGGGTTTTCAACAGAGTCTTAAAAATACAATTTCCAAATTAAACTTTCATTTCTGGTCTGGTTAGCAGTGCACTTGACAAATACTTATTTCTGAAATCAAATTCAATGGACATAGCAACGCTTTGCTATGGTAATCTTAAGTAGTTGATATAATTTATATATTGATTCAGTAAATTCCTTAACATGGTTTATTGTAAATAGTTTGATTTCAGTTTCATTTGTCATTTATCTGAGAACATGATTAACTTTAAACTTTTCCGTCTATGAGAGAGAGAGAGAGAGATACTGTTATATTTCTGTTAAGACATTTTCTATGACTAATCAACTAGTAATTATTGACGTGACAAATTTCTGTACATGAAACGTGAATAACTTGACAAATATCTGTGTACATTTATGTTCCACAATTATTTCTATCTTAACTTGTGATTGGTTATTTGATTTGACCGCTTATTTCATTGGGCAGTAAGATATTGTTAAATAAATTCTAGAATGTGCAGATTTTATAATCTTTCTTACAAATACTTTTATTTCTGTCTTTTTAAAGTATAGTACTGTACTTTTATAGAAATTAATTAAAGTATATGTTCTGAATTAAATTTCAGAATATAATTGTCCCCATCATTACACGTGTAAAGAATTGTCTATTTTTCTTATTATTGCATTATTTTTTTATCTGTGTTATTAAAATATATTTTTATCTCCATTTCTATTTTTTATTCTACTTAAAAGCATTTACATATAAATTCTATAACTTGATAACTACATTTTTATACGTTTTTAATAAAATTTGCAATACGTTCGATCATTTACATCAATTTAAGGTTTTAACGGAATGCAATTATAACAATTATATAAATATGTTTTGCAATCAACTTTAAGAGTTTTTGTAGACCATTTTTAAGTATTTAATTTACTTTAGATTAATAAATAAGTTTCCTGGGTAATTTAAAATAATATTTAATCAACTTTTTTCTTCAATTTTCAGTAAAAAGGAGCTAAATTATAAAATGATATTTGAATTAAAAATGTATTTCTGGGGATTTAAAAACAGACATTTATCAATTATTTTTTTATAATTGATAGTAGGGAGTCTCTTTTACACAAAAAGAGATGTCTGCTCTTTGTTAACATGTCATAAGTAAATCCGTTTTTTTTTTATTCATGTATAATAATTGCTTAAGAAATGTTTCATTTAAATTCCCTTCGAATGAGAGAAAGAAGATTCATGTACAATGAATTTAAAAAAATAATAAAGAAATGTTATTTTTTTATTTGTAAATGTATCATCTAAAGTTTTCATATTTTTTTATATATTTGCGTAAAAAATTTTTTAACAGTATTTTCTGAAATTTATGTCATAAGCTCTTTCTCTCTCTTTCTCTCTTGCATAATAGAACATCTTTTTTGATTTGGTCAATTGTATGAAAATTCAAAATATACTTCTTTATTTTACACATATTTTCTCTGTATGTATTTAACATATTTTAAATATTTAAAATAAATATCATACCTCATTTTCTTAAAATTCACAGTTACACAAAATAATGTTCCTTCCATTTTCTTTCATGATAAATATTTATAAATATTTCATTAAGTATCTCTTTCCTTCTGAACAAAATGAAAATACAGAAACCGAATGAAAAAAAAATTAAACTCAATGTTTTAGCTCATACACTCTAAAATTGAGCGCTTTTGAAATTTTGAATATAAATCGTCTTTATATATATGTAATGATTTCCAATTTTAAAAACGAAAATTTATTTATCAGATGGATGTTTTTCTTTTTGAAGACACTTTACACATTTTTGCACCTCAATACAAAACTAATTTTAGAAGCAAAATTGCAGTTTTTCAATAACAATTTTAAGGTAGAGTGCTTAGCACTGTTTGGAAATTCAGTACAAGAGATTTCTGTTTTTTTTTTACGCTAATTTTCCCCCCAAAAATCACTTTCAAACTCTATTAAAATTCAATTTTCCTTCATTTTGATGACCTATCTCCCGAAGATTATGGTAATTTCTGCAGAACAGCGTTTACCTTAAATGCTGTCCTTTCAGTATATATTAGTGTGTTCCATATTTAATCATGGAAAAATAATCTCAAAATTGAAACGATAAGTACTTTCCATCTAAGAAAGGAAAAAAAATTCCTGTAAGACTCAATTTTAAGATAAATAAGGAAAATATTTCCTTTTTATATGAAAATTATTTAAACTATTGTAATAAAAATCCTACTGAACTATAACATTTAAGTTTTCTTTTAAACAATCTATGCAATATAACAATATATTTGAGGTTCCGAAATTCTCTCTAAAAATAACAAGGATAAAATATTTAGTTTTACAAGGAATCAGGATTCACTATATGAGCATATTTATCTGATACTTTTAAATGAAACAACATATATAAGACAACAAGGTATGTAAGTAATTGTAACAGTTGTCTATTCTGTTATAGATAACTAAATATATTTTGTAAACTACGAAAATTTTCTAGTATTTACTTTGAAATATAGTAATTATGACAATAAGTAACCTATTTATAGTTACTTTGGAATTTTATGCTACATACGTAAAATAACTTCACCGAATTTTATGCAAATCATTAAAATGAATTTTTCTTTGTTTACCATTTTAGCAATATGTTTATTTATTTATAGAATATATGCTACTTTTATTGTTCAATGAAAATAGTTTAAGCAAATGAAAGTAAGTAAAACTGCTTGAAATTTCATTTGTGAGGCAAAATTATTGAATGTCAGTAGCCAGCAGGCATAGCAAAATATTTTATGATGCATTTCAATGCGTAAAAAAGTAGGAAGTAAATGAAAAATAAAATTTTAATGCCTGTTGTTGTTTCTAATGCCACCTGTCTGACGTAGTCAGATCGAGGCCCACGAAATTCATCGCGGCATGGGGCTAGGGTACGCCTGTCTTTGACCTTGAGCATTATACACGTGACAGTACGATTTAGCTCGGCGAAATTCCCGGAAGGGACGATAGAAGGCGACACCACCTATCTCCACTTCCACAATTTCTGCATGGAAATTGAAGGGGAGGGAAATATTCTCCAGTCCCTGCGCTCGTGACTCAGCCCACAAGACTACAGATCCCCTGATTTAACGAGCAAGTACTCCGTGTGTACTCGGAGGGTATTTGGCCCAGGCCTTCCGGTCTGGAGTCCGATGCTCTAGCCACTAGGCTACCCACGGCCCTTTTTAATGTCTGTAAATCAGCATTGTTACACATTTATCCAAATTTAACCTATGAACTTATTTGCTATAAATGATGCATTACTGTTTTTGAAAATATTATGATGTTGGTTTAATTATATGTTACATTAAGTTCGTCATTCTTTTTCTGTTCAAAAAATAATATATTTATTGTTGCAATAAATTATTTATGAATAATAATAAATTATATTCATACAAAAATGGTAGCATTTCCATTCATAAATAATGATTCCACCATTTTATTTATCATTATTTAATTTACGTTTGAAACCTTTAGTAAATTTAATTGTATTATTAGGTTAGTGTTTCTCACTTTTTTAATATTGGTGACCCAATATTCAATCATACTTTTCATCGCCCCCTGCCCTTCCATACAAACAACAATACGTTGAATTCAATAATACTATATTTTTAGGCTAAAGGTGCAATACGACTTTAACCACAAAAGTGCCACTAGTGTATATATACTTATAGCCCAACCATTGCGATAAATGCCCTGTGCGTATATATACGTCTTTCTATTACGATATTTTTGTGCACTGCTATAGTTAAAATTATTCCGAAGGTTTTGGAATGCAATAAAAGGACCTTCACAGTGTTTGCGAAGGGTTTACTTATATCAGGAGATTTCTTTATTTATTTCTTTTCTAGCCACTCCCTCTCTAAAACATCACATATGTATATCTACGGGGAGAACGGAAGCATTTTTTTTGGGAGCGAATCGTGTAACTTTTAATCGACAGTTAAGGGATTATTTATAAATCGTACAAATTATCAAGATAAGTGTTAATTTTTGTATATAATTTTATTTATGACAAGCCCATGGGGTCACTTAAACGTTCTTAACCTAGCAATTTCAAATTAATTATATAAAATACATGTGTGTAGTACTGATACATTTATAAGTGTATTATATAAGTGTAAATGTTAATTTCATTTTTTTTACGCCGGAATGTATTTTGTTCGTTTACTTCAGTAAAATAATAATTTCTTTAAATAATCTTTTGTTTTCGACTTTTCAATAAGCTCGCGCACCCCTCTTAGAGTTATCATGCCCCCTAGGGGAGGGCGCCCCACAGTTTGAGAAACACTGTATTAGATAAAGAATAATAATAAAACTTTGCATCTGCGTGTCTGAAAACATTAGATAAATAGTTTTTTAAGCTGAAAATATGAATGTAATATTTATGCATTTAAAAAATCAAATATTTGCTTACAAACAAATTGCTTACCATTTTATTTCAAATTTACATAGAGTTTGGCAATATGTTGGTCAATTCTATCTTACAAATGTTAAACTATTTTATTTTATTTTTATGCAAATAGTGAGTGCTGAAAGAAATAGCAGGTCAAATCTAAGACTGGGATTTTGTCTTTCTTTAAAATTTCTCTCGACAAAATTGTTTTTTGTCCATTGAGACTTTAAAATTGATGCATACATAGTGTATATATATTTGAAAAAATATATTGCTAGTGTATTGGTAAACCTTTTTAGTTTTAGTATGTTTCGTGCACCTATCCATCATTTTTTCGAATTGAAATATGTTTTTGGACATGGAGCAGAATAATATATTTTCTAGAACCTAAAAATGGATCTCCAATGTATCTGATAGTTTGAATATGTTCTGATCTTTTTTCTCGTTGCGTTTTCTACGCCGATGTATTGCGTAGTGCATATAAGTTATATGTATTTAAATAACTATGATGGTTCAACTTTCAATAAATGTATTTATAAACTAAAAATTGATGTTATCATTTTTTAAAATTTTAATACAAAAAATACACAATTGAAAGTAATGCAGAAATTTTTAATAAACGTAAAGTAACTGAAATTAATTCGAAATAATTATAAAATAACATATATTGTAAAAGAAACAAACTATTATACTTACAAAAAGGGGGGGGTGAATAAGTACTTGAATCAAAAAAAACTTGTTAAAAAAACTTACGAGTGCCCTCTGTTGGTGCTAGTTCAAACTTCGTCAGAAATAACACAAAATAAATTTAAAATTAAAGAATAAAATTTAATTAATGAATTTATGTTTGTGAAAACTGTTAACATCAAGTGCCATCCACTACAAGTTTAAAAAATGAATTTGAACTCGAATGTATGAGTAAAAATTGTTTTATTAAGGATTAAAAATTTGAACAAAATATATACTGTATAAAGGCATACTTTTAACACAAAAGATAAGATAGAAGTTTACGGGTATGCGCTATTCACCGGTTATAAAAATGAGAGCTTTAAATATAAAGAGAAGATGAACATAAAGAAAAAAAAGACTTCTACATACATCAGATTACTATTTATTTAAAATAAATGAAATTCTTCTTATGAACTTAAAAGTTTCTAGTTCTAAAAGTATACTATTTTTTTCTAAAGCTTCAAAAAGTACCTTGCATAAATGACTTCAAAACATAAGAGCAATGCCCACGAGCATTTTAGGTTTCTTCGTAAAAATTATAGTTTAAAAAAACTAAAAACACATTTTATAGTTAGCTAATCGAACGAAGTTGTAACTTAATCTGTTTTTCCCCAAATCTTTAATTAGTCACCAAATCGAGAAATAAGATCTGAATTAATCGCCAGATGCGGCATGGAATCTGAAACTGGACTTTCTTTAATCCTAGTGCTCCTGATCAGGACAATGGACCAAAATTATAAAATCGTTGTATTGTCATCGGTCCTAGATAAGTAAGCAAAATTTCGGATTAATCTGACCTAATAAAGTGAGTAAAAATTGAGTTCAAATATTTCGTTTTATACAAGTGAAGCTAATAAAAGAGTGTTAAAAAAGAGGATGCACGAATATAACTACAGCGGATATACCTACAAATTAAAAATTGCAGCTTAAAAGTATTAGTGCGCGTTGTACGGCAGTGAGATTTATACGCTGGATTTTACAGTATATAAGTATATATAGAGAGATATAGGGTGAGAGAGAGTGAACTAATAGTAGGAATAAGAGTAACATAATATACCTAGAAAATATGAAAGTAATTAAAAAAATTTAAATATTTTGTGTTGAAAAAACAAAAGTATAAAAATAAAAGTTTAAAAAAAACTAAGAAATATATACATATGTAATATAATAACTATCCGCATTTTAAATTGTAGGTATACTAAATACATGCTATTATTTTTATAATCGTAGATGAAATACTGAAGATTTTAAACAGCTTTTCCATAGAAAAATACAGCTAACAAAAATACAACTTTGTTCCAAATTATAGATCTTTCAAATTTTTTAAAAATTTTTTTTCTGAAACAGTGTTAATTTACGCCATTTTAAATTACGACCGAGGTTCTACCTATGAAGTTTCCGGTCTGTTTATTTCCATGGACCATACATACAATTTATTGTCTTTGATGGTTAACAAATTTAAATGCTGAAAATTGCATTTTTTGTTTTTGCTTGATGTATCATTTTTCAAAGGCTTAGAAATGAAAAAAAAATAATGGTTTATTTCTCATTGAATGTTTAAAGTAAACAGTTTAATCTGCAATTAAACAGCCTTTCGTTACTAAATTGAATAATGTTATGGTTAGTTTACCATGAAGGAATTTTAAACCAAGAAATAAAATTGAGTATAACATTAATAGAATCCTATTCTGTGTGAATGAAAGTAACACTTCTGAAGCATGTAGTTAAATTAACTCACAATTTCTTTCTGAAAAAAATTTAGAAATTCTACACTGTTGAAAATTAATGAAATGAAATTGATATTCATTGTTTATCCTATTTAAAACATTTTCATGGTATATTTGTAACAATTTCACTTAATTCATTAAGGTCTTTCTCTCAAAAAAATTTTATCAGTACACACGCAAAATATTCTTTATATTTGGGTCTACTAAGCATTATCACAAATGGACATTTGAATGAAAGCCGTACAAATCAACAGACAAAGCATTTTCTTGAGTTAGTAAAATAGTCATACAAAATATAATTTCACAAAATAGTTAGTACTCGACATTATCTCATAATAACTTGTGTGTTTTAGTATCCATTCCTCGTCAGTATTTCGATATTTTATTGCTTCATTTCTCCAATCACCCAGCACGTCATGCTCTACATTTATCTCCCACATTCCGATCTCATATGTTTTGGAATACATTTCGAAATTTTATTATCCCCTCGAAAGGGATTTAAGCAGATGTCCAAAGCCAACCCGAACAATGGACTCCAACGAATACACCCCCGAACTAATCTTTTCGAAGTTCGAAATCCCTTTCAATTCATTAAATTCTCTTTCAATTTATAACTCTTTTGGGGCCAAAAATGAAACCCGTGAATCCGCACAATACAAAATGAGGCTTCTCCATGTGCTTGTGCTTCATCATAAATCCTTGGGCACCTGATTCAGAAAGTTGTTATTTACGGATCGTTTCTGGGGTGGACGTTAGCCAAGCAATACGTCAGAGGGAAACCAATAGATAAATCGTTCCATAGCCCGCGTCAAGTGGGGCGTAATTAATTTCGGTTAATGCTTGTGGGAATTTTGTTCCCTTTTATTTGCTTGGTTGCTTAACCGGTCACATGTTCCTGAAAGATGGTGTCAAGAAAGTTTTCAAATATTTTAACCCTTGAAGCAATGCTATTCCAAGTTGTGGCAAGAGGTGTCGTTACGTCGTTGTCATCAGATTGGAAAATAAGTACCTAAGTACTTATTTTCCAGTCCAACTAAATTACTTATAAACTTAATGGGAGAAATATGCTAATACGAAACTAATTTTTCAAAAAGGCAAGTTGTCATTAAGCTTTAAAAGTGCTATGCATATCTACTCGAGCTAAAAGAGTACAACCTAGAAAATAAGTTTGTTTTATTAATGTTGAAAATATATAGATATCTTTAATTTTTGTACCCTAACTCTAACACCTTGTAATAAATGAGCATTATTATTGCATTAAAAAAAGATATAACACACATTAGTTACAATGATACAAAAATCAAGTATGTATATCCTTTTTTTTAATTTGAAAGATATATATTACTAGAAGAATGAAATTGGAAGATATGTAATGTATCAGACATATTGTTTAAATATATATTTAATTTTATCGGATTTAATTGTCGCGAGAGGAAAAATAAAAGTAATAAACAGATATTTCAAATTGTTACATTAATGAACTATGATAAAAATGCATTAGCAAAGCTCTTTTTATCAATTCCTATTAACTCACACTCTCTCTATATTTATTTATTTATTTGATTATTTATTTGTTTATTAATTTATTTATCTTGGAGGATTTTTCAATCGTTAATTACATATATTTTAAAGCGCTCAATTGAGCCGAAATTTTATGTACAGGATTATTTTGGATGACAATGCAGTAATTTAATTGTAATTAATAAAAATTAATTCATTAAAACTAATTATTTAAAGAATTACAAATACAGCCCCGTTGGTGTCATTTTTGATGACTTAGCGACCCTTTTGGCGACTTCTGTGTCAAAACTTGAAAAGGGTTTTTTCTCACGCTTTAAAGGAGTCAGTTGAACTGAAGTTTTATATGTACGATTGTTTTGATTGAAAATACGGTACTTTAATGATAATTAATTAAAATTCATTACCACTTAATGTTGTGCTTCTGTCATATATATATATTGTAACTATTTAATAAAAAATAGCTAAAATAAAATTTTTCTTTGTTGATCTAAGTAGGAATTGACTTAGTTTTTTTTTATATTGTGTGTGTGTGTGTGTGTTTTACATTTTAATTCTATTCAACAGAAGAGGGTAGTAAATAATTCGCGTTGGACTTAAATGGGATGTTCTTTTAATATCTCCAGTATATTTTCGTTATATGTGCTAAAGCTTTTAAAGTTCTGAATTCTAAATTATTTCTTGGATTAATTAATTTTATTCTGTAAATTGAAGACAATTCAACTTCAATATTTTTTTCTTTTATAAAAAAAATTAGAACGCAACAGTTTTCTGACTAGAAAAAAACTTTACATATTATTGTAATATTTTTTGGGGTGAATTAACTAAAATGTGTTCAGCCAATTCTACTCATTGTTTATTACTTTTTTTTTACTTTTTAATAAACTTAAATAATATAAAACTTTAAACGTACTTATAATTCTTTTAACTAAAAATAAAAACTGCGTAATATGTTCAGTGCTTTATGCTTGTAGTAAACAGAATTTGTAAGCGGAATTAAGCTGAATAGCAACTAAATGAATTTAATTATAATTTATAAATTTACATAAATTGCTTGCTTTAAAAACTGCTTTATTTGATATCATATTTCACAGAAATATATCAGACACACACACAGAAAAGTGGCTGAAATTTAAAAAAGTTTTTACTTATCTTTTGAAATTGCATTCATTTCTGAAAACCCAATTCTAAAGGTAAAAAGTCAATGTAAATATTTTGAGATACAATTAACCTTTAATATTTATGTGTACATGTTATTCTATTTATAACTATATGTACTTCCTTTTCGAATAGTAAGTAATTATAAGTATTTCATATTCAAAAAGTTATATACTTTTACTGTAGCAAATAAAAGAAGTTTTATTATATTTTTCAGCGTTTCTCGAGAACTTTACTAAATTAGTTTAACGAGGACACATGTTGCAAAACTTTTTAAATTTGCACATTATTTATAGAGATAGGTTATTTATTATTTTATTTTCTAAAGCATGTATTAAGCTGAGTAAATAAATTATTAATGGAGTCATAATATTATGTTAATGTAAATCAGATATTTTAATTTTATTTTGTGAGTGAGATTAGAAAATCTAGAAAAAATTTCATCTGCGTAAACACTTTATAATAAACTTCTGTAACAATAGATTTTATTTAATAATAATATACAAAGTAATTATATTTTATCCTCGATACATTCAATCCAGTTAAATTTAATCTAATTATTGTGTCTCACGCATCAATGAGATTATTAAAAAAAATTAAATACTATGTTTCTTCAGGTGCAGAATGAAAGCGAAATAACATAAAATGTGTGTTTAAAACGAGCTAAAATCCATTAGCGTGTAAAGGAGCAATTTACTTTTGAATAAAAGAAAAAGAAGTAGATTTTCAGAATGACCACACGCTTTACAAGAGCTTAAGAAGGGAAAGAAATTGCTATTTTTTCCCTCCAAATGAAAAGTGCCATTTCTTTCGGGTGCAGGAAATGTAACACACCGCAGTTGATAGACCACTTTCGCGTTACCAAGTATAAAATACACATCACAATAAAATCCTTTTAGTGAACCCACAGGGATCGAGAAATAGAAACGTTTTAAGATGGCTTTCTTTCCCAATTCGTTTCTGGAACTTAAATGGAATGTTTATGTGTCTGTAATACTATATCCGGTTTTTTTTAAATTTAATTCAAAAAATGTTGCCATTAACACCGCCTCGTAGTTGCCTTTGATTAGTGGAACAGCGACAAATATTTGGTGGCAAGTAACTTATTTTTAAGATCATGCTACATTTTTACTTTTTTAAACTTTGACTTAATTTAAACATGATAAAGTGTTTTGTGTTGATTTGTTTAAATCTCTCGCACACGAACATATTGTGCTAACCGCAAGTTGAAATGTTTTTTTGTTCTACATTTTTACATTCGGCAAATAGTCATGAGAAGAGAGTAATCGAGAAGAATCGAATTTATCAGCATACTTTAAACAATGAATAATGACTGTTTTACATCCATTCTCTACAGGTACAGTTGGAGGAAAGAGACAGCAGAATCCCCACATTCTCTCAGCTAGGGAATTATAATGGAGAAAATTTTAGGAATGTAACAATCCCTCACTAAAATAGAAGAAATTATTTTAGGGTATTTATTTTTAAAAGTTACGTGATTGGTTTTAGGGAAAAATTTGGCGCCCTTTAGTTTGTAATTATATTCCTTTTCTCGGATTTCTAAATAATCTTTCAAACGGGGGAAAGAAAATTAGTTTGGCGTTTAAAAATGAAAATCCAAATTATGATACACAGAAAAATTATATATGAGAGTTTATATTAACATTTATTTAGACTGTTACTCACATTCACACATATATGTCACGTACATAAGATGTTTGCATTTGAATAAAATTGTGTGTGAAAGTGATCTTTCAGAACATATAACAAAACAATGTAGAGTATTTTAAAAGGCATTTCATTAATATTCCTCAATTTTTTAAATACAACAAAAGAAAAATTTTGGGAAAATAATTTTTTTGAAAAATGGATATTAAAAAGTTAAAGTGGAAAGTTACATTAATCATTTATTAATGAATCACAGTTTCATTTTAATGAACTTCTCATAAGTGTGTTTAAAAAATCTTACCATTTTCTTTAAGCATTATTCTTTTTTCTTATTATTTGCTGTCTTCTTTTTCGAGGCCAACTTTTGGACATTTTTAAAATACAAAATCAGTCACGTAACAATTTTACATTTTGCTTTTGTTTTTTTGTAATATTGATATTTTACTGCATCTTCTTTCTCTTCGAGCAATAATTAAAAGTATGTGTATGTTTATTGATTTCAAGAATGGCAATAAGTTGCATTGAAGTTTCTTCGCACTAAAAATTGCTTTAAAAATATTATCTTAAGCATGTGCACTTTCTCACTCTTCTAGATTCATAATTATTTTAGTATTGGGAGATATGTAGACTTCAGTCCATTCATTTAGATTATTTAACTGAAATTTTAAATATTGCAAAAATTAATGAAATGCATAAAGTATATAAAATTTATGCACATAACTTGTTTTAAACAAACGAGACAAATTATTCTGCGTGGTCGTGTTTTAAGTTTAAATCCCATAAATTTAGTCGAGAAAAGAAGAAGAATTGCAATTAAAAACAGTTGTTCACCCACAAGAATTAAAAAGACGATAAAAAGAAAACACATGTTCAGCTCTTGTCACTTTAGTTAAAACCAGGGACAAACCAAAAACTTGTTGACGTCATTCAGCAAATCCACCACTGAATGAACAGTTTTCCCACAGAGTGGATTCTTTAGAAGAATTACGTCAGCAGGTCTCAAGGAATTAGTGGGAAAAGAAATAATTTTCTCTAACGAAGACTACAAAGGGCATTGGGTACTACTACGTGTGTAGTTGGAATTCCAATGAGTAATTTGTAAGATACCTTTTTAAAAATAGGTTTAATGGACGATTAGATTTGAAATTGGATATATAATTTTTTTTCAATTATTAAATAAAATATTTGTTGTAATAAGACATAAATATGTTTGATAACGTTATAATAATGAAGAAATAAAGGAATATAGAAGTGTTATAAGGAATTCCTTTTAAGAATCTTTTTTAATGGAAAGGCTTATATGTCTTACGTGGTTTTAAAGGAAAATATGATACTACTGTAACCACTCTTTGTTTAGACTCATCCCACATTAACAGCAGAAAGACTTTCTTACCCTCTAGTAGATAGAACAATATTTAGAGATAGTCAAGTTTCGGTACTATTAGGACGTTAGAGAATGTGCTCCGTTCCTCGAGCATGTCCATCTAAATGTTTTTTCTTATAGTTATATATGTAAATATTCATTTTGCTTATTAAACATGTTTTAATTAACTGGTGGACGTGGACGAAGTTAAGCACCTTTAATCACGTGTCCCTTTATTACAGTGGATCACCCTTACACTATAATATTTTCCCCACAAAGAGAAAATAGAATTCATGTATAAATACATTTTAGATGTTAAAAAATAAAGAAGAGCAATTATATTAGAATCAAAAGATTTTTTAATGAAAATTTAGAAATATTCTGATCATGTTTAAAAAAATATTCAGATTTAAACAATTTAATGAAATGATATATTTATCCACATGTAATGACCATACACTTCTTGACAAGAAGAGAAATTGAATTCTCTTTGACAACCAGATTTTCATTTAATACTCATCTTATGGCACAGAGAGCGATACAAAAAGCAACTGTATATTTTTATTAAATTAAAACGAATGTTTTTGTCTCCTGAGATTCGTCTGTGGGTATGTTTTTCCATCAAATTGTAATTTATTGTTCTTTTTTCTTTTAATTAGAGAATTTGAATAAAATGATGTGGTATCATGTTTCCACCGACAATTAAAATATTTCTATAATTTAGCCCCCAAATATTTATTAGTTTTTGCCAATAGACACGATACAATACCTTCTCATCTCGTTACGTTCCATTCTCTCTCTTCGTCTCTTCCCCTTTGATAATTTTCCCACCTAGACGCAACATAACTGTTTCAGAAGCTGGACGGCAGTACTATGGTTTTTAGATGTGGGTCTCGGATCATTTCACAAACGTCCACGAGACTGCAGACACATTGGCTAAAATATATGCATGTGACTCTTCCAGAATTTCTGAATTTATGGTACCGTATTTCAAAATAAAATGTAAAGACAGTATCACCAGGACCAATCCACCATCGCATTCCAGCTAGTGTATCAGTGATATTATGGTGCTCATCCTGGAGTTTACCTTGCCTATCAGAATAGCAGGCAATAGTAAATCTCTTTAACTCGCTTTTCCAGTTGACTTCTCCATCTTAAAATTACTCTAATGAAACAAAATCTTTTGCAATAAACCAGAAATACCGCATTATCCACGTCTTTATCATATACTAGCCGTTACCCATCCGTTTCACTGGGTATTTCACGATGTTGTATATATGTATCATGTTTACATATATATTAATTATTGATATCTAGCATAAAAAATTCGATTGTATTGAAAAATATATTTATTGCTGTTACAATCTCACCACTTGATATAAAAAGAACATAAATTATAATATCTAATTTCTATTTATGTCTAAAATCGAAGTAGAAAGATTTTTTTCGCTCACTTAACCTAATAATCCAGTGGATTTCCACCAAAGCAACTTTCAGTGGATCTCTACTCCATAAAATAAACATGCGTGCTGAATTTCAAGTCTAAATCTAACAGAGCAAAAACGGAATTTTTATCATCAATACCTCGTTGACAGCATTCTTAGCGGATTCCAATTAAAAAAAAGAGACATGCAAACCAAATTTTATTATTATAGTCTTAGCAGTTCAAAAACGGGAATTTTGTCTATCAATACGCCCCAATAACTTTCCCCGCTTCCCCCTGGAGTTGATTTCCGTAAAATCCATTCTTAGTGGAACTCTATTCAACTAAGGAAAAAAAAGTGCTCAACAAATTTCAAGTAAGTGAGTTAAATTCAAAAACAGGAATTTTTCTATAACATGCCTTAATCCCTCGCAAACTCACTCCTTTGGGGGTCCGTTTTCGCAAAAATCTTTGTAAAAGAAACTTTATTCCATGAACGGAACATACCTTCTAATTTTCAAGTAGGTGGTTCTATTATTTGAAACGCGGAAATATTTATCTATTACGCCCCTTAATCCCCCTTAGTGACCCTTGGGGATCAATTTTCCCCCAAACTATTTTGTAGCGGATCTATACACCATGAAAGGAATTAGCTTACCAAATTTTAAGACTGTACGTCTAATAGTTTAAAAATGGAAATAATTATCTATAACGCCCCTTAAGTCCCCGCGACGCCACTTAGGAAACGATTTACACAAAACCCATCTTATGACAGATCACTACTCAGTGAAAGGAATCTGCTAACTCAATTTCAAGATTTTACGTCTAATAGTTTAAAAAAGGAGTTAATTGCCTATATAACGCCCCTTAATTCTCCACAACGCCACTGGGGTCGATTTTCACAAAACCCATTCTGTAGGGGATCTGTACTTTATGAAAGGGATCTGCTTATCAAATTTCTCAACACTGTACGTTTAGTAGTTTAGAAATGGAAATAATTATGTATAACGTCTCTTAAGCCCCCGCAACGCCACTTAGGAAAGGTTTTTCAAAAACCCATCCTATAGCGGATCTCTACTTAGTGAATGGAATCTGCTTACTCAATTTCAAGATTTTACGTCTAATAGTTTAAAAAAGGAGTTAACTGCCTATAACGCCCCTTATTTCTCCACAACGCCACTTGGGGTCAATTTTCACAAAACCCATTTTGCAGCGGATCTGTACTCTATGAAAGGAATCCGCTTACCAAATTTCAAGACTGTACGTCTAATAGTTTAAAAATGGAAATAATTATGTATAACGCCCCTTAAGCCCTCGCAACGCCACTGAGGAAAATATTTTCACAAAACCCAACTTATATCGGATCCCTACTCAATGAATGGAATCAGCTTACGAAATTTCGAGATTTTACGTCTAATAGTTTAAAAAAGGAGCTAATTGCCTATAACGCCACTTAATTCTCTACAACGGCCACTTGGGAGTCGATTTTCACAAAACCCATTCTGTAGGGGATCTGTACTCTATGAAAGGAATCCGCTTACCAAATTTCTCAAGACTGTACGTCTAATAGTTTAAAAATAGAAATAATTATGTATAACGCCCCTTGGAGGTCGATTTTTGTAAAAATCATTATGTAGGGAATCTCTACTTTATGAAAGAAATCTGTTTACCAAGTTTTTTTTTCTCACGACTTTACATCTAATAGTTGAGTAAAGGAAATAATTATCTATAACGCCCCTTAAACCCTCGTAACGCCCCTTGGAGTTCGAACTTTGCAAAATCCGTTTTTAGCTGACGTCTACACCATGAAGGGAACCTACCTACCAAATTTCAAGTTTGTAGGTTTAATAGTTCCGGAGATATCATGATTAGTCAGTGAGTGAGTCGCTTTTCTCCTTTATATATATAGATTATATTGAATGGGGCTCCTCAAACAAGATTTTATCTCCAACACACTGAGGTTTCTGAGGTTCCTTGAAGTACGTGACATCATGGACTTAGTCAAGCACTTCTATAATTTAGAGATTTTTATCAAGGCTCGCATTCACATGAGTTTATGTTTTGTGTAATAAACTCATGTTTGGCTTAAGTAATATGGTTTAAGTAATATGAATAAAAAGTGTCATATTATGTTCAAATGCGAGTCTTTGAAGGTATATTTACTTGATAAATATATTGAATATCAGTTTAAATTGTTTTATTGATAAACATTGGGCTATAATTCGTTAAGTCTTATTAAAGTGAGGTTATAATGAAAAAAAAACTTGACTTCCCCAAATCGTATGATGGATTATTAAAGTTCATATTGCATGTATGCACTTGAAGAAATAACAGCTTCTATTAGCTATTTTGTTTTATTGAACATTTGTACCACTAAACAATTGGATCATCCGGTGCCACACTACCAACAAACTATTGAATCATTATGTTTTTCTAGAATTGAAAAAGGTAACTAAAACCTATGAAAATATCGAGTTTGATTATCGGTTATTTTTATTGATTTTAAATTCTTATATCTCTTTCTAAAATTGAATCTGATATATATCATTTAACAAAATGGATTTTTTTCCTCCTTTTTGTTTCACTATACAAATTATTTTTAAATTTTATAACAAATGGTTTGTTTTCGAACCTATGTATAAGAATGGACTGAAAGTTAGAGATATGAATCCTACTCGCCCATTGCAGCTTTTTGCAAAGGCCATAGTCTATTACAGGAGAAAATCAAACTAACCTACGCGTGATTTTATAAACATCTTTATTAGAAACTGCACGCTATTGATCTACATTTCTGTGAAGGGCTCCCGCAAGCAAATACCCAATCACAGAGTCTCGCTAAGTTTCGTAATACTTTGATAATCGGAAGAGCACCTGCCATAGATTTAGGTATTCTGCACTGTCGGGGGTGTTTATGGCGAAGTAAATTGATCGCTTTGAGCGCTCTCCCACCCAGTGAAACAATTCTCTTGCAACTAGAGAATAATTAGTTTCTTAAAGGATTCCATTCACTATTCCAAAAATGATGTTATTCTCGTTTGGATTCCATATAATATCGAAATGAAATTTTAATGGAAGTTTTGATGGATATAATCACTTTCTTTTGATTTAATTTAATTGTTATTGTACCAGTAAACGTTTCTGTCGCAAAGCTTTTATTTTTGAAATTTTCCTCAGATATTCTTGGTTTAAGATTCAACGGAAGTAACATGTTACGGATTATACATTGAGATTGGAAGAAGTATATATTATGGAACATAATACAGTGGAAAAAGTATATGTTCTAATATATTTAACCCCTTGCTTCTCACTCCCGTCAATATCACGGGATGAAACTTCCCTCTCTATTTCTCGTGCCCGTGATATTTAAGGGATGGTGTTTTCAAAAATAACGCGCAAAAAAGATTTAAACTATCTATTTCTTATGCTCGAAATCATATTTATTTTTCATCAGATAACAGTACCAGAATATTAGTAACGTGTTTAGAGATAGCTATTTTATTTTAAACCAGATGTTAGCACAATTAAACATATATATTAGCGATATGTTTTTGTTACCTTAGCTCAGTTACTTAGTTCTGAATTTCGTGAATACACGTGGATTGCGTTCTGTGTTAATATATATATATATATATATATATATATATATATATATATATATATATATACACACGTCAGTACACGAATGGAATCTGTATACATTGGGTAAGATTTTAGTTTCTTAGTGCATTTTCATTATTATTACTTATGGTCATAATAATTTTTAACCTCTTTTGCAAATATTTTTGTTTATACATATTTATATTTGTCTATTTCACCCGGATTCCAATAGTAATTTAATATTCAAATTCTATTCTATTGATGTTATATTCACCCACGTTGGTTTTTGGGCCCTTGCCTTGGTTTATTACCTATGCTATTATGTCGAAAATGTCCGCTGTAGGGGAAGGTTGAGATCTCACAAAACACTGTTTAACCCTGTTTCACTGTCATAAGCCAGTGACAGCTCGGGAAATCATAATAGTTTTTTTCACTCGAGCTAAATTTATCTTTTTTGTTTTTTTATGGTTCCCTGTTCTTGGTTCTTTCGGTTTGTTCTTAAGATGTTTTAGGATTTATTAGTCTTCTTTTTAATTTATTTACTGCTATATATATATTTAATGTATTCATCATGGAGTTAGTCAGTAAGTGAATCGGATGCTACTTTAACTATAAATGGATCTGAGAGTGATTCTGGAATAACTGATTGTTTTGAAAGTTCGGTTAGTGAACCTGAGAGCAATGTTGAAGGATCTGTACTGTTACGTGTGATGTTGGCTTTCTTATATCATGCTTTAAAATTAATCTTACAAGCAAAAATTACCAATGTGTTTTTATATTGTACATAAGTGCAATAAAGTTCTTCTTTAATGATTAAAACACATGTTTGTTTTTTTTAATTTTTCCCTTTGCCGGAAAACCAACATTAAGTCAATACCGCTGAATGTTGGCTTTTCCTAAAAAATTGATTTTTGTATTTCAAGCTAAAAATTTTCTCAAAATTTAAAAATGAATACATATATTGAATATTTAGTTTTATGTATTTTTCTTGAATAAATAAATAGGTACTTTTATGTCCGTTTTCTTCAAAATAACGCGACCGTTAAGGGGTTAAAGAGAAATAAAGAGTCAAGCTTCTCCATAAATATTGTTTTTTTGTAAGTATGCAAAACATCTTTTTATAAAGTACTTGAGTTATCTTTTTTTATTTATACACTTATGTTGATAATTCTTGTAATTTGTAAAGTTCCATGTATCAAGAAATAACCTAAATGTCCTTTGTGTTACGGATATATTTGCGATCCTTCCACTAATCCTCATGGGTAATCTGTGTGCTATCAATTCGCGTTATTCACAACCAACCCTTTAGAGGAAGAAAATTTTGATATGAAAATTAAGTTACTATAAATGGTCGACGTTTTCCAGCTAGAATAGAGAGTAGGAGAGGAGATAAACCAGAAATCACACACACAGCACACAGGTGAAATCGTTACTGACAAGTATCATTATTGAATTATTGTGAATAGTACTTATTATGAGAAAGATTTTAAGTGATGATTGATATACATATATATATATATCACTGAGATTAAATTAATATTAGATTAAGTCAGATAATAGATTAGATCCTATATAAAGTAAGGATCGAGTTTGACAGTTTACTAATCTTTCGTGTATTGTCGTTGTTCCTCTTTCGTGGTTAGTACCGAGGCATTCTCTTACAGTTGCTAATTGAATTTGTGTCATATTGTGAGATTAGTAAATAGATTAATTGGATCATGGTGAGTGTTTCTTCCCTACCTCCAAAATATTTTGGTGCCCAAGAAAGATTTGAAAACCTCTCACATTTGGATATTTGTGAATTCCATAAAGTAGTTCGTAATTCATACCAACGCACTGAGTCCCAACTTTTCTAAGAATAAATACGAATATAAATCTCTTATGCCAAATAAGATATGATATTGCCGTAAGCGACGAGTGAGCCAATTTTCTCTTGACAATGCAGACGGCCTAAAATTATTATCAATAACAGCATCTGTATTATCTTGGAATATATTAAACCAAGCGACAATATATTATTAGGGGACCGAGTTGCTTTTCGTAATAGAATTTTAGAATATGCATCACGTGGCACGAATACTGGCGCGCGCGCGCTTGCAAATTTTTGTTTTAATAACATGACCATATTTCACACAATCTCATTCAAAATTTTGTTCCAAATAATGATAAATAAAACAAAGTTTATTACACTTCATTTTATTAATACGCATTTTTATCACTTTGTCAATCCATTTTTGCTAATTTATTTGTGGGTGGGAAATAAAACAATCATTTAAAATATATTTGACGACAAAAGTAGGGAAATGTTCCTTCTTCCTGACCTATATACCGAATAGTTTTAAGGAATAAGAATATAGCTCAAATCACAGCCACGTAAATGTTTGTTGTGAATTCAACATTTGAAATGTGTATTTTTTACGGATCTTTTGTTCTGGTTTTTCTAGTAAGGAGAGATATTTGAAACCGAAATAGTGAAGGGGGGGGGGGCTTTACGATCAATTCGTTGAAAAATAGTTGGAATTGTCTGCAAGGGCTTAACTCTAGTTCTACAGAGCAACATATGTAAGGGATAGTTTTCCGAAAATCCACCAGAAAAGCTTTTCTTTCCAACAGGATTAATTTCTCATATTTCTACTCGCGATAGCGTTTGTGTGTTTGGAGATGTAATGTGTTACATCAAACTTTACACTTGAAGTGTGCAAAGAGTCAAAAGAAAATGTTTGTATCGTGTAAGTTTACTTAAAATGTTTTTAAATATATACCAAACTATTTTAGGCGAGACTGGAGTATTAACTGGAGTAAAATAAAAGTAATGATAAAAATGAGCTTTTAAAAATCTAACGAGTTTTACAATTATGTCACTGTTTCACTTAATTTTGTTATAATAAATCAATACATATAATTTAAAGGCGATTCTTCTTAAAACGAATTTCTATATATTCTTTTTTTTAAATTTGTTAAACGCGCAATTTGAAAAATTTCGAATAATCCTATTAGAGTTTGGACTTAAGGATTAACATAAATAATTCATTCATTTTGAAAATGCTATATTTTAAAAATTGTTACGCGTACACGCATTTAATGTATATAAAAAAACCATGAACTCACCGCATGTTTATACATTTTTTACAAATGTTCATTATGTACCCCTTTAGTGACGTGACACCCTTTTAAACTACAATCGGGGCCGCGGTAGCCTAGTGATCAAGGTAACGGAATTGTGGCCAGCATGTGATGAGTTCGAGTGTAATATCGCTGAAAACTTGACGTGTAGGGATGCGATACACGTCGAGGCTCAAATGTCCTCCCAAGTAGTGTGGAAGTTTGGAAAGGGGGATACCAGCTCAAGTGTCGTCCTCATTACTTGACTATGGTTAAAAATGATGAGAACCGTCGTCACACAAAAGCCCTTGTGTAGCTGAATAGTGCGATATTAATATTCACTCACTCACTCATTCCAGACTAGAATCAAATTAATCTTATACATTTTGTAGCGCAGGTCTAGCAATTGTCTGCACTGCAGCACTGATTTGTCTTTTAAGCTCGACTAAGGATTGCTGTTGTGAAGGTACGTATACAAGGTTCTTAACAGTCATGGGCGTTAACTCAGGGGATCTGAGAAGCCAAGGGAGCAAAGCTTGATGTTTCTCACCAATACGTTTAATCCAGCGATGCAGAAGTTCATCATTTAGGTAGTCATGAGCTGGGATGTGCCAATGAGTGTGTGTGAGAAGTGGAATCAACACTACATTCTTGTGATGGTTCTGTTCATTTGTGATTATTTTCATGTTTTTCGTGTGAGTATGTGTAATACTTTTGAAAATGTAGCCTTTTCAAAACGAATGAATCATTTATGTTAGCTTTATATTCCTGTTTAATTGCACCTTGTTTTGAATTTTTAGTGAAATGGATAATAACATGAAATATTAATTACTTTTTTATCGCAAATATGTATCACTAAATTCATTTTACCAGAACTGATTTACTCATTGTAAAGATATGAATAAAAATTAGATTTCCTGGAAAAACTCACTTTTTATTCCCTCAAAAACTGACGGTTTTCCTTTTTTATCTTATATACACATACATCGTTTCCAACAAATACAATGTTTCTTAAAACAAAGCCAGAAATTTCTCGCTTCCATCAACGGAGACAAGCTCCCCCGAGAAATCTCACACACACACACTCGGAAATAAAAACATAAAAGTGAAATTTCAAAAACATCGCACTCACAGCGACCCCAGTTCTCTCCACTTTACCTCCCATCCATTGTATTTTTCTTCTTTTTTTGTATCTTTGGTCCAAATTCTTCATTTATATCTTTCGAAATTTCCGCCATTGCTGCACTTTCATACCACCCCTCACTCCTTATTGCCATAGCTTCCTGCGTTGTTTATCCGTATTAAAGTCTCCTGGCGATTTGCCAGTGCCTTGCTGTCCTGCTATAGCGCATTCCTTAATATACTCGAATACAATCTAGACTTTTAAAACCGGAAGTGCATTTGCATACCTCCGTTTACTTTGCGAGGGAACTTCACAAGAGCAGGAATCTCAATTAAAAGAGCAATTCACTCCGTTCCCCGGTTAGGAAGTAGGAAATGCTTTCTTTATTTACCATCCCCTTGTCTCCTAGGGCTTTGCGTTGCCTTTCTGGTTACTTTGTTTTCTGATAAGGTTTTCTTTTATCACGTTCTGATTATTTTTGTGTTTGTTTTCGATGTGAGATTGCAGAATTGGCCTAATGTCTTATTAAATGCTGTGGAGATTGGAGTGTCAGTAGAAGGGATTGGTAATTGATTTGTACCTTTTGTAGAAATCCTTTTGACTCAGCTGCATTATTTTCCTTGTCAGGAGAATCCTTTCTTGAGAGAGTATGCTAAAATTCTTCTATCATTTTTTTATCTTGTTTAATTTGGGAATTCTGAAGTCCCCTTCATTGTTTTTATGCTAACATCGTACATTGTGCTTGTTTTGTTAAATGTTATTTATTTGGTTGTTTTGAAGGTTTCATAACAATGTATTTCATTGAACAAAGCAGTCTATTCGCATTTTAAAGTTAACAGTTCCTTTTTGAGGAAGCTTGAAAGAAAGAAAGTACGTGATGCTTCCAGAAGTAAAATCTTGAGATGTATTTTTAAAAGAATAAGTCAAATCTTAAATCCGGCAATGTGGTATCATTTGATGAGGTTTAAATGTTTTTTTTTCTTTTCACAATTCCATCTCTTAAAAAATGTTGCAAATATTTTTGTATGCAATTGGGAACTTTATATCCATTCATTTTCAAGTTTCTGTTATGACAGTATTTTTTTCATGTGTTATTTATACACTCATTTCTTCACATTTCTTTTTTTGGTTAGTAACATCTATAAATTTATATAAAGGCAGTATATATTTTTTCTTCTATTGCTTCCCTATCAATAAATATAATAACCTTGCAATATGTAACCATCAACGAACTGATTAGTTTTTTAGAATTTAGGGTTTTTATTTGAGTGAAATTTCGTGAAAGACATTAATTGTAGCAGTGCACCTAACAAAAAATTCCGTGATATTTTAAAGTCATTTATTAATTATCCGGCATGTTTTAATGAAGAAATTTTATTCTTTTACTTGTAATTTTCTAACCTAATGAGATAATGGGATGATATTAGAATGAATACTGACACACATATATGCATATAAATACTACTACTACTATTTCCCAAAAGGATAAACTGGAGTTCTAAATTGATTATTAAAAGTTTTGATGTACTCTAAATTAATCAAACTGATCTTGTGAGAGGCTTGCCCTCGCTTATATTTTTAGTAATTACATACTTTTCCTCTATTTTAACTAATTTTTATGAACCAATGTTCCAATAATTTATGAAGCTTACATTTTAAAAAATAGAAGCTATTTTTATTCAATCCGACGCATATAATACTAACTAATAATTCATTTTTATCATTTTTTCAGCATTTCAATGCTTGCTTTAAAAAAACATACATACAGACTTATTTCTACAATAGAAATTCCAAGAAAATAAAGAACAATATATATATTAAGATACTCAATACTTTATATCAAGAATAGTTTGCTTTTTGATTTGGATAAACAAAAAATGAATGCATCGTGCTGGAAAAAGAGCGGTTAATATATAAATAAGAAAATCTCCATTTCCGAATTGACTTGTTCAGTTTCAAATAATATTTTTATAAGAAGGAGATCTTTCTATTACATTTCTGAATTCCCATTATTACATTTTCCTGTCATTTAGGACCGTTTCAACATCCTCTAAAAGCGCGTTATTGGAGAGAACTTCAAATTTAAGTATTTTTCATTTCACCAAAAATGTTTCGGAAACACATAAACGTTTTCATTGCAAACTGTTACCACATAAAGTAATTTCCGCGGCCAGCTTAACAAATAGAGTGCGACAAACCCCACATTGAAAGGAAATGTGTAACCTGCGCTGCAGAATATTGCAGTTTACAGTATTTAATTTTCCATCTTTGCCCCCCACTCATGGTTTCAACTTATTTTTCTATATCCGTTATGCTTCTCTTTTCCGGATGGGGTGCATCATTTCGTAAATTTCCGTTTCAAATTGCAAACCCTCAGTGTGGCTTTGAGGAAGCTGGAAGCGGTCCACGAAACAGTGTCCGAAATGTACTGTGAAGTACGTTTCCACCCTCACCCCCCCCCCTCAAACACTTTGGGTCTCTTTCCAACTCGAGCTCTGATTCAGTTACTCAAACCCATTTTTCACATTTATTACTCGTCTCTTATACTTGCGTTGATGAAAAAAAAAGGAGTAATTCTTTTTCCTACTTCACCACTTCTTTTGATGTAGTTTTTTTTCGGGGGAACACAAAAAAAGTGCGAAAATGAAATATGTATAAAATAGAAAAAGGAAATTACTCGTAGTGATTTCAACTCCCATCATACCAGATGCAGCAGCGGGAATCTACTATAGATATTTTTTTCCTCCACGTCTCATTCTAATATTCCTCCTCTTTTCTTCTCTACCGCAATCTATGAATAGACTCTTGCTTTGCTTTCCATAGACGCCCCGGGTACAAAGTAGAAGGATGTTAGAATAGAAAGGAACCTAAAAAAGGGGAAAGAAAAAAATATATAATGCTACTGGCCAGAGATAAAAGGAAACTTGGAGTAACGCAAAAAGATGCGCTTGTGGTTTGTTAATGCAGTTTTTTTATTTCCCAGTACTTTACTTCGTTGGTTGTCAGATAATTTTTATGCATCGTATATCAAGTATGTGTGGCCCGAATAGTAAAAGAATTAGTTTCCAAAAGAACTTGTGTCTAGTGAGCACAATACAGAAAATAAATCATGGTGCAGAAGTATTTTGCTTCTAATTATTAAACAGGTCCAACACATAAACTTCTTCTTCACTAAGATAAAGAAGTTTATACTGTATGTAAATGAAATAATGTTTAAAAATTTCTAGCTGCACAACAGGCTTTTCATCTCTAAAAATGTTCTTTTCATCCTGAGTTTCAAATGAAGGGAATTAAAAATCGCCTGTATTTAAATTTTAAATGACTTAGTAGAAATAAAATCTTCATCTTAATAAAGATAACAAGCTGTTTTAAATGTATTTTCTAAAGGATTGTATAAATTTCAAGCAATCGCAAATAGGGTTGCCATGCCCACTCAAAAGTTTAACTTCTTTAGGCAGTCCACTATTTACTATCCCAAGATACACAAGGGATTTTCTTACCTCGCTGGGGTTTGCAGTGAACACGACTCATACCCCCAGATTGCCCTAGGGGTATTTTTCTATTTTTGACGTTGCTGTTTGCAACCATTACTTTACTATATCTTCCTTTTTTCACACCTTATGCCTAGATCTCGGGTGTATTGTTTCTAGTTATTTGCATGATACACTCGTTTCCTAGTAACTTGATATGTGTTTAACAGTGTGGACAAGAACGTCATTTGCTTCAGTAAAATCAACTTAACCCAGTTGCTATAAGCCGGAAGTCAGAAACTATTGCCTTAACTCTAAAAATTATGTTTTTTTACGTATTAAATACTGATATAATATGTAGGAATGTTACAAATAAGCCTATTCGAGAACCCATTTTTTTTCCTAAATGGAATAAATTAGATTTAATGAAAATCGAACTTTTTTTTTTACAGGTGAAAAATAACACAATTCTCAAAATATTATACATAATATTTAAAGGAACCTATAAACCATTAAGTTATTGTTTCTAAAAAATTCAACTCTGTAAGTAAAAGTTTTTTAAAAAATACTTAGGGAAGAAGAAATAAATTACTATTAGAGATTTCAATCATAAATAACATTATTCGGATTTGCAAACATAATACTGCAAAGTATCCTAAGCCATTGTTTTGATAGCACTCAACTCTTGATAACCAACAATCAAACAATTCTTAAAGAATAAAAATATTTAAAAATATACAAGATACAGGATATTTTAAAAATATTTAAAATATACAGGAATTACTAATAGATATTACAATCCTTGCTTACATTAGTAGAAGACTGCAAGTACAAATTTAGTTAAATCCTCTTTAAAATGTTTCAGATGCAATAAAGTAAATGGACTATTATATTTGGCTCATATTACTTAAGTAAAGCTTTATAGTCAACCACAATTTTTGTACGCCCATGTGATATTAAAGTTTGTAGTATTCAATGATAATTAAACACAATAATTTTTTTGAAGAAAGAAATTTACAGAATTATTAATATTTTACTGTTTTACTGAAGCAAGCCATATGAAACAATAGCCTAGAATACGCCAAATACACGATTATGCCATGACAAAATATATCAAATGACTACAATAGTAAATTTTAAATCTTGTTATGATATATGTACCAGATAAAATCATTACAGTAGAATATAAAACAAATGGTTACCTTCCATTACATGGAATTCAGCCATCCAATGACTTTAAATTAAGTACAATACTTACTGATGCATTGACACCCGAAAGGGTTGAAACAAAATCCTCTATCTATCAATGTCCAACTAACTTCCTCCATGTATAATTAAACCATCAGTATCACGGTGCTATGTATCACAGTAGACACTCATCACATACCTTTCCATGAGCGACGCTGCATTACAATTACTTAGTTCTGGAAATAAATCAACAGAAGTAGTTTCTCCGGATCCCGCAATGATAATCAATACAATATGGTCGATTATTCATGCCTAGACACGTCTCGACATCTCCTGAGAGTCAGCAACAATAGAATCTTTATTCGGGGTGAATCCATCATTGCCTGTGCACCAGAGACAGAAAAACCATGCATCAATCATTCGGGACCGGGTATGACGGACTTGATGCGAGCAATCATACGGGGTCCGAGTAGATGGATCAAGCCTTGAAGATTGCGGCAATCACTACTCGAAGAATGAAAGAATGTTCTGGCCCCAGGGTTATAGCAATGTATTAATGGATCATTAGGGAATTCCATGGGCCTTTTAGTGATTATTGTTCGACTAAGGATGGGATATAGTCGCGTGCAGGACATACTCAGCAGTCGTGTTGGCCAATGCTTTCGTAGTTAGAGAGCGGGAATGGAGTTTATTTCTTCGAATCGAAATCTTATCCAATTGATTTAAGTTATTTTTATTTAAGGTATCATGTATTTAGCAATTATATATGTGGGATTATTATTTGTAATAGAAGGTTTGTTAAACGGAGATTTGATTTAATGTTACGTAAGTAACAACTTGATTTACTTAAATACTATTCTTAAGATTATTTTATAACCGGAATCTCATTTGATTTCAAGCATATTAATTGAAAAATTATGAGGAATATTAAGGACTAGCCATTGATCACCAGCTTTGCAGGGTATTGCACGATGTATATATATATATATATATATATATATATATATTTAAAGTTTTTTATATATAAGTATCAACATTAAGCTTTATATTGTATTGAAAAACATTTTTAGACCTGACCTCTTGATTTAAGAACATGACTTAAATTTCAAAAAAGAAGATAGATTTACTCTTTACATTTTCACGATTTCACATCAAATCAATTTTAGGTAATAAATTTCCGCACAACCCTTTTTTTAGATGATAACTACTTAATGAAAGAACCATGTCTGGAAAAGCTCCAAAACGGGAAAATTTTCTTATTTATGATACACATTTAAACACCCTTGGCAGTCTATTTACACAAAGCCCATTCTTAACGAATCTGTACTCAACAAGAGAGCCATGCTTACCAAATTTCAAGTACGTAGGTCTAACAGTTCTAGTGATCTCGTGATGAGTGAAGTAGTCATTTTTTTCGTATATATATGTAGATTATTGTTTTAGAAAAACAGACACATTCACAGACAGGCGCCCATGATATGCGTGAAAATGGTTGTGTTTTTAAAATATTTATAAAGAATCATTGACTTTTGATTTTTATAAGCTTTTTTGTTAAAGAAAATTCTTTTTATGATATGTGTCACACCAATCGATTTTACAATGGAGGCGAATTCATACGATATGTAACAAACTCACTAATCATTTTTGTAAAATAATGTTCTTATAATTTTGTCAGAAAATCTGATAAATTCGTGCAGGAAATGGTAAAAATCTACGTGTAAGTAGATTGCTGTTTTTTGAGAATTTTTTAAAAAGTCCACCAAGTCAATTCATGTCGGAATCATTTTTTAAAGAATATGATCAATTCATAAAAATTGTCAAATATCTGAGAATTATATACTGTGCTCTATTAATTATGCAATTTATGGTCTTAGCTTGTCATTTGGCTATATATATATATGCAGCGAGTATGTTAGAATCAGCCATTGAGGTCAAAATTTGTAACGTAGTTTAAGCATTTGTATTCTTGTACTCTTTATTTTAAACGATCTAGGTATAGGAAAAATTTTCAATATTTGTTTAAACAAATGAAATGATTTGAAAAATCTTGAGTTTTCCTAATTAGTTTTATTGTTGAAAAATTGAATGTCTTAACACTTGCATGTAAGGTATTCTTCTTTTTGATGGTAATAAGAATACTATTCATTTTTTGTTTGAAGATTTGTATGAAGGTTACTATAATAATATAAATGTTTTAATGCCTAGGAAGTGCGGATTAAATTTTTAATCAAATTATGTATTAACTTCTTTGGTATCCAAATTAGAATTATTTTATAATTAGAACATTCTTCAGATATTTTTGTGTGATAATTTTTTTTAATTTTACGGACAGTATTTCGTGGTATGTTCGGAATTTTATGCACAATAAAATATGACTGGCATGAATTAAAAACTTCGTTAATCAATGCAGCATTTATATCGTCATTATCTGTGAATATGAATAAATTTTAAAAGAATAATTTTAAATAATATTTATATTTAGATTGTTTGTATGTATGTAAAGTAAGGATTTAATTAATGCTAATCATACTCGAAACAATCATAATATAAGGGTTTGGTATTTACTTAATAGTATAATTGAAGAACTTTGAAAAGAAAACATTTTTAAATTATCACAATCAAAGCGTCAAAAATGCAAGTTTTTGAATTGTGCAGAAAATATCAAACATTATAGAAAGTAATTCACACTTTGCTATTTATTCATCATTCTGAACTATTTAATAACTTTAAATCAATAATTTAATTAACTTTAAATCAATAATTTAATTAACTTTAAATCAATAATATTCATATGTAATTCTGGATTCACGTTAATTCAGATTTACCCGAACCCAACGCCTAACACATTATATGGAGCATAGCTATTCTGTTTAATAACATATATGTCCTCGAGATAACGTGTTAATTCTCAGTTACAACGCGTTAGTCTGATTTGCGGATACAGCGGATATTGCTACAAGTACGCATGCGTGAATTAGATCCAAGCCGTGTCAAGATTAGGATAGGACTAAGAAATTCAGAAGATGTGTTTGTCAGCTCTGAACAAAATAAATATGTGTGTGATGTTATTGTGTGAAATATTTAAATACATCCAATCAAATAAAATTGCAAAAGGGTTTAATTATCAAAAATCCTACTTAAGAAATTTAATGATATTAATGTAATTAACTACTTAATGTTTATTTAAAAAAATATTGTTTTAAATGGTAAATTTTGTTCTTGAATCTGGAGACGTAAAGAACAAAACAGACGACTCTCTTCGTATTTTGAATAACTCTCGGACATAAATTTAATTTTTTGTAGCACATTTTTTGCATTCTTACCCTTTTTCTGCATTTGCTCACTGTTGTGGCTGATAGCGTCTACCATAGTCTCTTTATATGAGATGTGAGCTTTTATTTTTTTCCAAAAACATCGATAAAATTTGTTATACCATGAAAAATCCTTATAGCATTGTTTTTTGAAACATTCAGAAATACAAAAATATTTAAAGCCCAATCAGAAAATTATGTAAGTTCTCATGTAAAATAAAAAAAACAAAAATTATGTTGATAAAAGCTTAAATTCGAATACGTAGAGAAGAATATACTAAACAGTTACTTCTTTAAAAAAAATCGAGCTTCTTTCTCGGAACTGAGCAGGATAGTATTTCCTTAATCTGGTACTTAAAAAAAATACTTCATAATACTTGCGTATAATTTTAAAATTGTTCGGTATGTAAATAGTGAAAGAGCTACACAAATATTTTTTTTATTGTTTTTAAAATTAAATATTAGATTTTTTTCCGATGAAAATATTAAATTTATTTATTATAAAATGATTTGTTTTCCTAGCTTCAAAAATATTCAGAATTTTTCTTCGGAGTTACATAATTAACTTTCCCAGTAGAAAACGTGACTTTTTACAATAGTAGACGGAACGAAATCTATTTTTCGAGTACAAAAAAAATTAGGATTTGGTTTTTGAAGTTTATTTCATTACTTCATTGAGTATAAATCAACATATTAAATTCTTCACCCGAGTAATTTTTTCGGTTTTCTCAGAATTATGCTCTTACAAAATTCATCAAGGTGCTTACGTAAAAATACGTTCTGATGATTCATATTTTCAGTTTTTTCAAATCCAGTAAACATCAAATTATTGCAAAAAATTATATCATACATTTTTAAAGTGTGAATGAGAAGAAACAAACTAAAATTGAAACTGCCGTGTTTCTATCCTTCATAAATTGCATTTTAATATTCATAATATCAATTTAATTTTCTCAAAAATTCTTTTTTAAATAGTATGAAAATAGAAAGAGTGAAACATTTAGAAAAATCACAAATAGTAATTCAATAAAGTAAATTTTAGCGTAATAGAGAGAGAGAGAGAGAGAGAGAGAATTGATTTCTTTAAAAATAAGCTCCCAAAAAAGTACATTTCTTTAAGGCTGTCTGCGCGTAACATTAAAGAATAGGGACCAGATTTGGAGTGTATTTTTTTTTCTAAAAAGTATTATAACATTAATATTATATTCTGACTACACTATCTTATACAGAGCAACATATTTTATCGTAATACTGATTTTTATTTGAGTTGACTCATCTTTAGTGAAAAAAATTTCGCGCGCGCGAAATTTTTCTTTTGTATAATAGTGCTAAATGCTACATTTGCACTAAATCCCACATGCTACATTTGCATGTTAACATGAAAAATAAAATATTTATGGAACATTTTGAAATTTTAAAAGCCCTATCTTTTTTTTTAAAAAAAAAAGGTGTATGAAAGATGTATAATGCAAATTTTCCTGTAAATTGAGACATTTTTCGTACATTTTGCGAGAATAGTTATAATTACGTTTGTATTTATGCCACTAATTAAATTCACTACATTAATGCTATTTTGATGTTTACATCCTTCAGAATTTTAATTTTTAATATACTTAAGACTGAGATTTTCACTTTTTAAAATATTTCCTTAGAATCATATAATACGCATTGTTAAATGGAAAAATTGCCACTCCTTTGGACTTATGACATACTACATTCAAATATTTTATAGTTGACAAAATCTTATAGTAGCTAAAGACTGATCTGTAGATGGAATGAACATCATTTGAAATAATTTGTTCATCTCGTACATTTGGAACAAGCAGAAACAATTAATTTCATAGCAGAAACAATTAATTTTATCTTTAATAAAAACTTGTTGAATGAATGAAACTATGTTTATGAAACTTCTTTATTATTTCTTGTGCTCTCAAAACTTTTGTCAGAAAATTTTCTTAGAATGAAAACATCATTTCCAAAGAGTAGAAAATCATTAGAACGGGAGGAAAAGGAGTATCGGAGAATCCATTGCCATCAATCGTCTACGAACAGGATTCTGAAGTTAATAGGAAATTTTCAAAAACAGAATCCTGAAGCTTAGCGTATTCGATGACTATCATTTATCCGTCGATCAATAAAGTAATTGCCTTTTTACTTTCAAGTTTCATCGACCTTCATTGTTTCTAAATTTAAAATCACAAATCGTATTGTTGCAATAAACTGTGTTTCATCGTAAAAATGCTAAAAAAACTGCATTAAATCAAATAACTATTAAGAATAAACTGATAAAGCTATTTTGTATTCTAATAGAATTTCCCTTTAAAACCCACTATAAGGCAATCTCCAAAATAAAAATTTGAAATCTCATTCTTGTTTAATTTTAGATATTGTATTTCTCTTTTGTAACAGGCATGTGCAAATGCAGATTTTCATGCAAGAAGTTAGCGTACTCATTTTTTCCAAAAGATATGTAGGTAAAGGGTGTTTTTTTAGAGGTATAGAAATTTAAATTGCTATAAAACAACGATGTATTATTCGATTGACATGAATTTTTTTTATTCGAAAGATAATCTTGTGGCATTACATTTTAAATAGGATTTCTGGCATAGGACTGCCACGGCTGGCTCGGATGTAGTCCAATCTGGACGTCCAATTTTCGATGACTTTTTCCAACATTTGGGGCCGTATACCGGCAATAACACGGCGATTGTTGTCTTCCAAATGGTCAAGCGTTTGTGGCTTATCCGCATAGACCAATGACTTTACATAGCCCCACAGAAAATAGTCTAGCGGTGTTAAATCACAAGATCTTGGAGGCCAATTCACAGGTCCAAAACGTGAAATTAGGCGGTCACGAAACGTGTCTTTCAATAAATCGATTGTGGCACGAGATGTGTGACATGTTGCGCCGTCTGGTTGGAACCACAGCTCCTGGACATCATGATTGTTCAATTCAGGAATGAAAAAGTTAGTAATCATGGCTCTATATCGATCACCATTGACTGTAACGTTGTGGCCTTCATCGGTTTTGAAGAAGGATTCCACCAGCCCATAAAGCGCACCAAACAGTGAGTTTTTCTGGATGTAACGGTGTTTCGACATACACTTGTGGATTAGCTTCACTCCAAATGCGGCAATTTTGTTTGTTGACGTAGCCATTCAACCAGAAGTGCGCTTCATCGCTAAACAAAATTCGCTAATGGAAATCGGGAACAACGGCAATCTCGTTTTGGGCCCATTCGACGAATCTACGCCTTGCTTGATGAGCGTTTTGATGAATTTCCAAACATAAATCACTTGACAGCTGTTTAATCGGTCGCCATCTTGGAAAGTAATGCCAACTTAAACTTCTATACCTGGAAAAAAAACACTCTTTACATAAGGTAGCAAAATTACTTTTATCATCTTATGTTTGTCCTCAGATGATCAAAATAATTTATTTTAATGGCTTAGTTTGTTTTAAAATCAGTATAGTGTAATATTTAAGCAAAAAAAGTACAATTCAAAACCGAGTAAAATATTCCCTTATCATCAAAAGAAAAAACCTGAAATATTCTCCTTTCCATCGCAAATTGAAAGTAAAAAAAAACACCTTTTTTTTACTCTTAAACTTTTAAAGAGGAAACAATTAAAGATATGATACCAAAACGGCAATAATAAACAATAACATAACTGTTAGGCAAGGTTTCTTTTCCAACAACGCCAAGAATGAAGAGCCAAATTAGAAATAAATAGGTTAGCCAAGAATTGGTGTATATATTTTGAGAAATTTGCCCTATGGAAGTTATTTTGCATTTAAATTTGCTATTCTCTTCAAATGTAAATTAAGAAGATCTTATTCTCAATTGTTTTAAGTACTATTGAATGCATTAGTGCATACAGACTTCGCTTGTAGAGGCGGGGATTACGTTCTAAGAAATACGCAGACGAAAACGCCAAGGCGTTATCTCTATGGGAAATATTTAAAAAAATTGTATGTCTGCGGGAGAGACGCCTAAAACCCCACCTTTTACGTAAGCCACTGGTTTAACATAAATTTCAAAAATTCCGTCTACTCGAGAATAGTAACACTCCAACTTAAATCTAAACTTAAATTTCCTTTTTATTATTCTGTAAATATAAATCGTACATGATTTCTATTAATAGAATATTTCATTAGTTTCTATCAAATAATACAAGTTTTTTTATATGGGTTAAAAACCGTCCATTTTGAAAATTACTGCATTTCAATAGAAATATACTAAAGAGGTTAACTTGAGAGGTTACTTAAGAGGTTAGCTTTAGAGATTAATACCAAAAGAAAATATTTTTAATAACAATAGTAATCCTATATTAGATTTAAGGTAATCCTCAACTATAAGAGAATTTTTATGTAACTAGGATTAAATAATTACATAAAAGGTATTTTTAATCTAAAATGTTGATAGTTATTTTTTTAGTTTTCATTTTAAATTCGTTAAATTCTCCATCAGAAAGATAAGAGAAAGACAAATCCTTACACATATTTCGAGTTGTTTTCTACAAAAACTCCCTTGTTTTAAACAATAAAAGATTTACTTTAAAGAAAGATGGAATCACTCAGAAAAAAAACTGACCTTAGGTCCCTACTTTTCTATCCCATCCCCATCTTACCAAACACATCAAGTAAACCATCGTCTTATAAAAATATCCGATTTCTTTCACCACTAAAAAAGCAATCTTGAAACCAGAGGAACAAACGTTGGGAAGCCATTGTTTCGAGATAGTGGACGACGGACTTGGGAAAAGTGCTGGTAAACTTCGTTTCGGCTTCATTCTGTCACATTGAGTGATGTGAGTTATAAACCAGACCTGTCAAGACTTTTGACCGACGAATCGATGGATCAAAATTCCTTCGATGGGTTCTACCCGCTGGCAGGTTGTAAATGGAAAGAAGGTGGAGGGGGATGCATTGTGCGCGTGTTTTTATGGTATTTTATTGCGTAAGGTTTTAGTTATATGTATCAGTTTTGAGGAGAGTCTTAAGGCAGTAGTATATACTGACAAAATATTTTGAGATCAACTGACAAAATATAGTAAGACCATGTAGTTTTATTCAAAAAATCATTTCGCATGTTTCGAATTTATCTTTACCCTTTTATTTATAAAAACACAATATAAAATATGGTTGAAGAAAAAATAATATCCAGAATTTAGTAAACACTAAGAAACACTTGAAGAGTTATAATATCGATATTATTTTTGTATATACAGTACGATATACACTGGTGTGCAAAAATTAAGGACGAGACGGTTTTTTCAATATAACTTTGTACAAAAGCTTTCCAAATCAACACATTTAATACCGTAAGATCCCCAATACGTAAGGAAATGTGTAATGTAAGCAACACTTACTAAAAGGGAAATCAGAGGGATAAAAAGAAGCTTGATTGAAAAAGTAGCATGGAGCGGAATGCGACTGAAGGACGAAACATCCCAGTGATGGGTGTCCAGCAAGAAACATCCGGTCTTTAGTAGGGGATATGATCTCCCCTGACTGCTAGGCAGGTTTCACAGCGTCTGCCCATGCTGAGAATGATGGTGTCAATGAGTTGTTGAGGCTTTGCTGCCCATTCGGCTTGCAGCGCCAATCGAAGCTCCCGAATCGTTACTGGTGGTAAGGTACGAGATGAAAAGCGTCTGCCTAGAAAATCCCATACATGCTAGATGGGATTGAAATCCGGAGATCGTGCCGGAAAATCCATACGTCCAATATCCTCACTCTCTAAGAGCTGTTCGGCAGCTACTGTGCGATGACATGGTGCATTGTCGTCCATGAAAAGGAACTGCAGACCCATAGCGCCTGTAAAAAGACGCACATATGGAAGAAGAATCTCGTTACAATAACGGGTCCCGCTGACTGAAACTGCGTCGAAGATGTGAAGGTCTGTACGACTACCAAGCGTGATGCCTCCCCAAACGAGAACACCGCCACCTCCATACCTGTCCCTTTCAATGATGTTCGATTGATGATTGCGGCATCCCCGCTCTCTCCAGATGAGTATGCGATGAGAATCGCTACTCAAACTGAATCTGCTCTCATCTGTAAAGAGTACTCGTCCCCATTCATTGTCTCTCCAATTCCGGTGTTCCCGGCACCACAGATAACGCCTTCTCCTATGGGCAGGCGTTAAAGTTACACACCGTACAGGGCGTCGTGCAAACAGACCACCACCGTGCAGTCTTCTGGCCATGGTAAAACGCGATATCGGTCGTCTAGTTACCTGTGTCGTGTGTCTAGCGATTACTCCCTCTGGCTGCCGCCTGTATCTTCTGGCCTGTAAGACAATGTACCGGTCATCTGCGGGTGTGGTTCCTCATGGACGAACACTACTGAACCCACGGAGAGCTGTTCCTGTAGTTTGGAATTGTCTCCAAAGTCGTGAAACGATACTGTGAGCAATTCCGAACTCTGCAGCCACACTTGTCACACTGCGGCCTTCCTCCAACTTCCCAATGATTCGACCTCGGGTAAAAGCAACCAGATGTCGTCTAACAGATTGATTATTCGCCATTTCTCGCTGAGGCAGCAACTCGGTGTGATTTTACCTGCTATACGGCGTGCACTCTCTTTGCCAGAAATACTGATCTTACACCGACAACATGCTTTATACTACTCAGACACTCCCCCATTACGTCTACCTGCATATCTGCACATGTGCTACCGTACATCACCTTACTTAATCTCCTGATTGGTCTTTCTGTCCGCTCTGCCTCTTCGTTCAGCTGATATGCTAATTTTCGACTTCGTCCTTAATTTTTGCACACCAGTGTAGTTTAAACTATAGAAGTGATGTACTTCACAAATTGTAATTAATTGAAACGGTAAAAATGCTTAAAGAAGCACTAAATTTATAAAATGAATAAATTTATATATGGGTGAATATAGAATGTACATATAGGAATTTAATTATCCTTGTAAATTAAAGAGCTTATTTACATACTTGAGATACAATTAATTTTCTATAGTTATACTACTACATATATTATACCTAGGAATAAAGTAATTAAGAATCTAATTTTGTTTACAAGTATTTTCTCTTGGATACCTTAGTTTAAATTGTAACTAACCAATAAGAGTGATTTTAGTATAATCCGCTTATATTTTAAAATATGTTAATATTATATTATATTAGTATAATAAATTTATCTCTAATTTGATGATAGTACTTAAGTTCTATGTGCATCAGTGTTTCTCAAACTTTCAATACCCGTGACCCTATATTTAATCATCATTCTCATCACGACCCCCCATACAATAACATTGCATTGAATTCAATAGCACTATACTTTCACACTAAAGCTACGGTGTTGTGTCCGACATTAACCTCTTATGTGCCACCGACGTATATAAATGTCTCGCTCAGTCAAAGCATTAATATTCTGGACGTATATATACGTCTTTCCGAAGCACGATCTTTTCTGTCCATTGCTTTCCATAAAATTTTTCCTAAGGCTTTGGAATACAATAAAAGGACCTTGACAGTCTTTGTGTGAAAAGGATTTACTTTATTTCAGAGAATTTTGCTTATTTATTCCTTTTTTCCTCTCCCCCAAAAAAAAACATCAAAATATTCGCATCTACGTGGAAAATCGTGGCATTGAGGACCGAACCGCGTAACTTTTAATCGGCAGTTAAGGAATCAATTATAAACCGTGCAAGTCATCAAGATAAGTGTTAATACAAGCCCATGGGGTTACTGGTAATTATCGAACTTGTTCTTAACTTAGTATTGTTAAATTAATAATAAAATACATTGCACGGTAAAGATACTTTTATAAGTGTATTATACTAGTGTAAATGTGTATTTTATATTTTATTATGTCAGAAAATAGTTTGTTTGCTTACTTTCAGTAAATTAATAATGTTTTGAATAATCTTTAGTTTTTTAGATTTTTCAATATGCTCGTGCCCCCCTTGTAGAGCTATCACACCCCTCAAGGGGGGCGCGCCCCACAGTTTGAGAAACACTGATGTTCATATTACATATGATATATAGACGTACATATTAAATTTTACTATCAACACATTTGATATACATTACTATTATTTGACTTTCAACATTTTGTTACGTGGTTAAATGGCTTTAAAATATAAGAAGTTAACGTAATTAAAATGTGGGTTCATTCTGAGTAGATCGAAAATTTATATTCTAGAACACTAATACACTTGATAAATTTCCTTTTAGCAAAAAGTAATGAACTTATTTAGGAATTAAGGAAAGAAAAAAAAATCAAAGATCAAGCTTTCTTTGTTACTTAAACATAACAAAACAAGTTCGCTGTCTTAGCAGCACGTTAGGCAAAATGTAGAAACGCTAACAATCTATAATTCTGAACTTCAGTCCATGGTATAATCTTTGTATAGGCTTTCCAGCAATGCAGAGGCTTCTAGAAATGTATCCCTAAAAATCATTTTAGATCCTTTTAGATTTTTCTCGAAACAGCTGCTTTTGTCGATATATTTGGCGACATGGAGATATTTGTTGACCAAATCTGTCGCCAAATTCCTACCTCTTGAACATTACATACTTAAGAAGTATTTCCCCTTTCCTGCAAACCTTCTCACCTGTCACGGTGCCATTTCTTGTAGGAAGAAGATAAATTCCAAACTTTATTTAACAATATGATGAAAGAAGCATCAAGTAAATAACTGCTATATTATTAGATTCTAGAACAATTAAATATGTTAAAAACAGAACGTAGCTTATTTTAATAAAAAATTTTTAAACGTATGTCATGCTCGTTTTTCTTTTCTATTTCACAAGAAACTTTCAAAATATATCCAGTGAATCGTACTCTTTCTTTTTAAAATAAGGTATTTTTATAGGATTTCTTATTCTTTTTTTTGTAATTTATTGCAGACGCTTTATGTTGCTATCATTTAGCAAAATCCTGAATTAAATTATTTTTATTTAAATCACATTTAATGTGGATGATTTATCAATATATTAAAATACATAAGGAAAATCTTTGATTTTAAATTCTTTTGAAATATTTATTTAGGAGTGTTAATAAAGAACTACTAACATCTTGTTTGACATTGTACGATTCAATTTTTTATTACATTGTTACAGTTAATTTTTATTTCATGGGTTGATTAAAAAATAATTACTTTAAAGAAAAGCCCTTGCGCTGCATTTGTCTTATACCGAAACTCGGAAAATAGAGGGTTATTTATAAAAAGACGAGGATATCAATATTAACGTAGAGCGAAATTGTTTTTTATCGGAATACCATTTATCCCTTGCACTGACTATACGAACACTAAACTCACTAGCACTGTTTGCAGAGATGTTCCGTTTTTCACATCTGTGTTTTTACTGCAGAGTAAAAAAAGAAATAAAATAAAATATTAAAATGGAATGCAATTCTCTGCACATTCTTTTATCATAATTTCTGAATATGATGCATATATCAAATTTTAAAAAATGCATTAATTTCAGCTAATCTCAATAGTTATGTAATTGATTACTATTCGTTTGAATATCTTAACGAAAAAAAATTACATTTGAATTTTACTTAAATAATACATCTACGCCATTTTTTAGAAAATTTTTTTTTAATGAAATTTATCTTTCTGTCTGAAAAATAATCTGACGCGGATAAAGCAAATACTAAACATTTAATTATTTCTTATATTTAATTCTAAATATTTATTACCTTTCTAATTGTTGCTACGTTCCTATTATGTTTGTAAACCATTCACATGGTCTTGCACAAATTCCAAATCTTGAGCAGATTTAATTTAATGAAAGTTTTTTTTATAGGAATGAGCTATTACATATTTTTAACTAAGTATTTATAGCAATGTTATCACACAAAATTATTTTTATATTGCATTTAAAAGAATCAACTTTATTAAATTTACAAGTATTATTCGTTTTACCAATGAGAAGCATCATAGATTAATTTTGTATGAATACTATTCTATTTTTGAATTTATAATCACACAACAAAATGTTGTATTTTCATAAATGAGTTAATATTCAAATAAAAATTCTAATTCTCATCAGAGCAGCAAGAAATTAGTGATAAAACATTTAGTGTACATAATTTTTTTTGCATTGAATATAATCAGAATGTTTTTGTTTTGTTTTAATAATTTGCTTGGTATAAAGAAAAAAATCGTATTTGTTTTGAGTATAAAAGTAGTGTCATTCTTTGTAGATGTTAATTTTATTTTGAGTAGTTCCCTTGGTTCTTTTTTCCCCCAACAAGAATTTTGGATTCCCTCCAAATATTACATCTATAATATTCTGTACTTTCCCAACATAGGTAAAACCTTCTTTAAAAATTAAAGAATTTCCAAAGGCGTAAAAAACGAGTATATTTCCTTTTTTTATTATTTTTCGTTGCTCGCAAGAGGTTTTTTAAGAAGAAATTTGAAGAAAGGTCTTTTCCATTTATTCTCGTGCGGTTAAAATTCTTTTGAACAAAATTTAACGAGTTTTTTTTTCTTATGTTCCATCCTTTAGTTCATTTTTAAAAGCGCTTGAACAAAAAAAAAATTAATCTTCTAAAAATGGTGTTTTAAAAGTCTACATTTTTTACACTTCTTTTACAAACATTCGAACAAAACTTACATTATTTTCATATCACAATAAATTTATTGTTTGATATACACAAAGTCGAGCTAAGAAAATATTTCTTTTCTTAGTAGTAATAGAATAACAGCGCTTATATTTATTTTTTCTGATAAGATACTGCTAAAAATTCTGCATAAATATATTATCAAGAGTATGATAATAAAAAAAAATTAATCCAATTATGATCGACAAAAATCAGGTGAATAGTCATTGACAGAGTTGCTTTGTTTTTTATCAACGCTTTAAATTTGTCCCAGTTTGCTTGTTTTCTTCATTATGTATTCGTTGCGTATATTTGTTTTAATGCAATAGTTTCTATTATTGTTTTACCAAAGTCATAAGATTATAAAATTTTTTTCAGTGTTGAGTAATTTTTTTACTTGCTCTAAAAATTCTTAAGAAAAGAAAAAATACTTATATTCTTTTGATTCGGAAAATGAAGGAATTCATTATAGAAGAAAAAAATAAATAAATATTTGTCCTTGATAGATTATTAAATTAAAAGATACCAATTATTATAAAATTATCCCATTTGTAATTTGGTTTTAATGACTTTTAACATAACTTTTTTCTCTCAAAAGCTACTGTTCATGTTGGAAAAAGAACCAGAAAACTTAGTATATCTAGTATTAGTTACACATTTCATAATCCATATTTTCTGCTATCGTTATTTTTGAAAATATGAAAAAGGTTGCCTCATTTTTCGTTGAAATAGAAAATCTATTCTTTCAATAGTTTATCGGAATTTTGATTTATGACTAGACATATGGATTCTAACTGCTTGAACACTCCGGATTAAAATAATTTTACTTTTTCTACTATATATTTCATTTTATAGTTGTTTCGAAATTAACATTCATAAAAATCACATGAATAGCTTAGTTAATAATATGCAGTCAGTCATGTCTGTTAGCAAAATAGAATATTTACAGAAAATGTTGGGTTAAGAAAAATTCAAATTACATCTATTTTTATTTCTCTAGTTTGTTGATTTTCGCATTATATAAAATGGTTTATTAAATTTAAAAAAAGAAACAAAGTGGGATATTTTTAAGACGAGGTAAATTTAATCATTGAAAAATTGTTTTATTTTCAAAATGCTCATATGTTGAAAATTTAATAAGCTTCCTGAATATATATATAGCTTCAAAAGTGTATATATATGAACATGTGTATATTAGTTCTATAAGTGTATTATTCTTATAAATTTCATCCAAGCTCGGAAATAGAGGAAAATGAAAGAACCGGTTGGCTCTTAAAACTTTGTTTAAACTTGTAATCTTATCCTTAATTCGAAGAGTTTGCTATTTCTGTGTTTCAGTTTTACTTTGTTTTTTACCGTCTTGCTATTTTCTTGCTTATAACTTTTACTTAATGAAATTCAATTATTCTATGTATTATTAATAACTATGTGTATCTCATCTACATAATACTAAAAAATAATATTGAGTCCGTAGGTTCACGACTTGATTCCTTTTAGTTTAATTTTGTAGAATAATAAATTTCATCTCATTTTAAAACTACTTTAAAATTAAATTCTATTGTGTATTTAATACAGAAGTTTTGAACGTGAGATAAGAATTATTTAATTTGTTCTCCATTTGACTGTAATTGAAACAATCATTTTTCCGATTCTTAACATTTAGTAGGTTTTTGTAGACAGTAAATACGCTAAACTTAAATGAAATTATAAACATTTTAAGAGGACAGAAATAGGATTTCAACCTGAAAGTAATACATAGAAGACAGGACTACCTAATGCTAAGTGAGCTTCTTTTACTTTCAGAACAGTTTTGGGAATAGTTCTATGCTCGTTTAGGTGAGAGAGCATACTTTTTGGAAGGCTTATTTTTTCAAACAGTGGAAAACAGTTTCAAGCTCCTAAAGCTTTTATAATTTCTCCAAAAAAATCATTGAAATATCCTACAAAAATGAACAGTTTCTCATACATAATGAAGAGTATAGCTGTTTGGAAATTCTCGTATTTAGCACTTAATTGTCCTAAGGCAATTAACGAAAAAAAAATATTTTCTTATGATATATTTTCTTATGATCTTATCTTATATTATCTTATGGTATTTAAAAACAAAGGCAATCTCTCTCTCTCTCTCTCTCTCTCGTTTTCTTTAATACTTAAGGCAAAGGATATTTACTTTATTTTTTTTACCTCCTGAGAATTTTAGAGCTTATTGAGCACAAAAATTTACTTTGAGTATCTTAAAGTCATGCAAAGAAAATTTATACCTTTTTTATTACGGTTATGCTATATTGTTCCTTGTGTTACAGCTATGACTTCTAGCCTTTGAAAAAAAATAACTATGGCACAAAGTTATGAATATACCTCTTTGTTTTAATTTTTGTTTCTTTTTTTCTTTTTGCATCTATAGGTAGAAGTATACACCATTTCTAGGTTATTAAGTTGCATAAATTAATAGGAAAGTTTGATAGTCAAAAAGTTTGAAAAATAACCTCTTATTCTAGATTAGGTCATCATGAGCAAATTAAGAATCAAGGTACGAAAAAAGAATATTTTTTAAGATAAATTATAATAAATGCTTTAGATTTTGCTTTTATAATTCAAGATATCAAATACTAATTTGAATTACAATTTCTTAACAGCACTGAAAGCACAGGGAAAAAATATCCCAAGATTTCTCGAAAACCGTTTAAACCTTAAAACACTCGGGACCACTCTAATGAGTATCCTTCGACCCAAGCGTTCCTTAAACGAGCAGCTAAATGCTAAAGATTTCCAAATAAAAGCTTCAAAATACCCCTGCTACGCCTGCTAAACGAGCCGCTATATCTTCTTAATTGTTGAACCACATCGGTGTGTTTCAGTCATTTAATTATAAGCCTCATTAGCCAGTTTGTATATAATGGTGCTGGGTAAAGAGCTGGGCTATTTTGGTCCTCGCCAGAAAATGGGCATTTATAATATCCAGACTGGAAATGCGTATATTGTTTGGAAGGAAAACAGCTCCGAGGAGATTTCGAATGAATGAAATTTCCATTACTGATTAGCCGATACTATCAGAAAAGGGATCTGTAATTTGCTTTTGGGGGTATTTAGAAATATCCGCTTATGCAAATTGTTTTGCAAAATTATGATTTCTTGAAATTATTTTCATCCAGATATCCATAACGATTCATAGTTTGGGAATTAAATGAGTTTGACGCTGTGATGAGGGAAATTTATTTTTTTGGTTAATCACCAGCAATGTCTGGATAAAAGTGTTAATATACGCAACTATTATTTCTGTAATAATCTATAACCGGATATTCTGGTGTAAAACACAGACTTTTAACTCAAAAAATAAGATAAAAATTTACGGGTGAACGTTATACGCCGTGCATAAAAATAATAACTTTAAAAATAAGAAAATGGTTAGTATGAATAGTATGTTCCTATGCATTTATCTTAACGATGTTTATTCAATAGAAATGATATACCTTATAAGCAGGCATTATTGGATAACATCAAAAGTTCGTCATATTCGTCTTCGTTTATATCTTCAGGCACATTATGAAATTGGTTCCTTTTTTTTTATCCATCAACACTCTTACTCTGATCAATATATAAGTAATTATCTTTTGATCCATCTGCATTGTTAGATGTATTATATTTTTAAAGGACTTTTTAACCATGTCAAGTTCAGTTTCAATCTTTATTATTATCCTGTCACACACTATACCTTGAAAAATAAGAACATTGCATGTATACATTCTTGGTTTCTTCGCAAAAAAATAGTTGAGTTATATGGTGAATATACCTAAAAATTAAAAAATCCAGCTTGAAAGTAAAATTAAGGATTATGCTTCGGAATGCACAGTACACAAAATCGAATAAATTGTTGCGATCTTGAAAGCGTTCATGAAATATCTTCTTTAAGTAATATGATGAGTATAGCGATTTATTAACAAAAAAAAATAAAATGAACCAGTGCATCTCTCAAGCTTCCAATATTTGCGACCTAATTTTCAATCATAACTTTCATCGCCCCCACCTTCTCCATTCAATAGCAATGCATTTGAATTCAATAATAATGTTCCTTGAGGCTAAAGCTGCCACTTGACTTTAATTATAAACCATACAAATTATCAACTAAGTACTAATTTTTTTATATAATTTTATACATGACAAGCCCATGGAGTCACTGGTGTTATAAAAATTGTTCTTAAATTTTAAATTTATCAAATACATTGTGCATTACACTGATGCGTTTGTGAAGGAATTATATCAGTGTATATGTTTATTTTATTTTTTATTATGTCAGAATGTATTTTGTTATGCCTTCTTTCAATAAATTAATAATTTTAAAAAAGAATCTTTCGTTTTCGACTTTTCGATATGCTAGCGCCCCCATATAGGTTTATCATGCCCCCCCCCTACGAGGGTGCTCCCCACAGTTTGAGAAACGCTGGAATAAACTAATATTCCTACTAAGGTAGAAATATATTCCCATTTGATTACCTTAAATTAAACCGTGACATGGAAACTACATACATGAATATAGAATTGAGTCTTATGAAACCATGATTACTATTTAAGATTATATTTGTTTTGTCTTCCTTCCTGCGCTGCCTTGAAAAGCATTTTGATTTCAAGAATTCGATATTTAAATCCTGCATAGTTTCTATTTTTCTGTTGAATGGAAAAACTTATTTTTAAAAGAATTAAAGGGGTTACCATTCAATAACTTTTCTTCTAATTTTTAAGAAGTACTTCTAAAGATCAGAAAAAAAACTCAGAAACGAATCGTTAAAACAAACTCAACAGACGAAAATCAGAGGAAATATAATTAAAAAGAAAACTTCGTTATTTTTCTTTTCTTTTTGAATACATTTGATTGTTTTTCAGATAAATACAATAGACTAGATTAGAGGCGGAGAATAGGAGTTTAATAGTATTAACAATGTGTGCACCCAAATTTAAAATGTCTGCTAGACAAGAGCCTTAGGGATTTCGTCTTCCAAATGCAGAACTTTATTTTAGTTTAAAAAGGTCCCGAGATCAATAGCATCTTCTTATTATAAGAAAAAGCATTTGTTGTTTTTTTCAAAATGTGGGCTTTTCTCTCTTCCTTGGAAATAATTTATCTTTTCTTTTACAAATTTTATTTAGTATTTTTGTTTCTTAGGTATTCAAACAAAATTTAATTCGCAATTGCGCCATTTATAGTAAAAAATCCTCTTTCAATAACATTTCATGCATTTTCTGTATTATTCAATACGTTGATAATGAGAGACATATTTACAATAAATAGTCTCAACTGTCACCTTTTAATCAGTTAATTTAATTTTTTAAATAATCAGTAATTAGGTCCCTCGCCAATAGTTCCCTTATTGCTTCACAGTATGACACAAATTTTTAAAAAAATGTAACTAAATAAATGTGATTTTTTATTTAAATATAATCTCTTTCATTTTTAAACAGGTATAAAATAACACTAATCCAAACCATCCAGGATATTTTATTTACTCCATCACAGTTACATTCAAATGGGACCTATGCAAAAAGGGGGAACTAAAAAGAATTGGAATATGCATGTAAAAATACACATACTTGCAGATACGCAAACTGGTCAATTACTTTAAAAAAATCGGCTTTTTGCCGTTTCACCGGCACAAAACTCGCCTAGTTGGAGTTTTCGGCGACAACACATAATATACATATAAAAATAATAATAAATTTTAACTCTCATTGGTTTTTCATCTTTTTTTAGATGCATTTTGAAAAAAAAAAAACGTTACTGATAAGAAAAGACCACGCCTTGTTTGAAAAATATTGTGGTAAAAAGTTACCAGCGGGAATATTCCGTTTGGCGTCCGTCGTATCATTTTTTACTACTTTCCCACCAACGCCGGCGAAACAGAAGAATACAAAATAATCTTATGAAGCATACGTTTGACTTTTTAAATATTGTGAGAAATCATAGAAATTATTTATCTAATCTTAAAACTTTCTTAAAAATAATTATAGTTCCCGTTTGATTAAAATACCAATGTTTGTTATTGTTAAATTTCATTGTGTATACCATTTAATTTTTCCTTAAGCGAATATTGATGTACTTTAGAATGTAAACACATTAAAACACTTTAAGAGGTTTCGCGCAGTTTTCATTTTAAATAGCTGACATTAAGTTTAACAGAAATAAATGAAAATGAATTGAGTAAATGATATGAAAAAAATACTTTGCGAATTGCTTAGCATTGTATTAAACTATTAAATGGGTGTATTAAAAATATCCATCGAAATCTGTTTAGTTGCTCTATACTTTTCTTTGCTATAAAAGGGGTTTCACAAAATTGTTGAAAGTTATATGTAAAGAAACTTAAAACACGTAGATTCCTAAATATTGCACTTCGTCCCCCTTCTTCATTCTTCTGGTTCACGTGCTGTGAATAAAACGACCTTGCTTAGCTTTGGGTTCGAAGTTCATCCAAAGCTTTCAGTTAAAGTAAAATGTACACTATATTCATAATATTTTCTCCAAGAGATATGTAAACAAAGGTCTTGTGATTAAAATTCGTCTTTGAAACTTTTAGACACTTTTATTTAAAACTAATATAAATATTATTTTATTTATGAAATAGAGCAATTAATTCTTTTTATATTTTTAATTGAATTATCTCAGTAAAATAAAACTTCCATTAATAGACGTATGTTTCGTAACCATTATTCTTTTTGAACATGAAATAATATTTAGGGATGAAATGAACGAAAGCATTCATCTAAATAGAATTTTTTACATATATGAAAAAATTTACAGTAGCACTATTTATTTATTTTTTATTTTGCATTCTAAACATCCTTATGTATATGAGTCATTGGGTTAAACTTATTTAATAAAATTCTTTTTTTAAATTTTTTAAAAAGTATTTTACTTTTGTTCATATGTTTATTATACACAGTCTAGATAGAGTGCTTTCAAGAACAGAGATGGAAAAAAACAACTTATTTTAAGTAAAATATTAGGACAGAAGAAATGCTAATATATATTTCAGTCCATGATTTTAATTCATATTAATTTTGATGAGTGATATTTTTGTGTTACATAAGCAAAACAACCCTATTTTTTGTATATTATGTATTTTAATTAGGTTAAACTAGGAAAAAGCAATACACTTGAGCATTTCAATCCCGATACATTATAAATTTTTGGATGTGTTCAGTAATGTGAAGATAAAATATATATAGACAGTAATCATTTACTTTTTATAGAAAAAAACATCATAGCAGTTATTTACGTAATAACAAGATATTATGAATAAATAAGTTACTTTTATTCCCTAAAAAAGCAAACGTATTAACAAAATATTATACTTATTTAAAACAAATATGCTTTTGACGAATTTTAAAAACTTAATATTTTAGCTTATAATTATATAAAAAGTGTGAAGATAAATGTTTGTGAAATTTTTATATTTGCATTAAAATATTCTAATTTTTAAATAACTATAATTACATCTGTATACTTTTATAAATTTAATAATTGAGAAATGTTTGTATTACATTAACTAAAAAAGTAATAGGTTAAAATCTAACTACATTCTGAGGTTTTTAGCGAATTTCAAAGTTTATATATATCAAAAAGGCATAGAAAATTTCTGCAGATTTAATTTTGTTCCATTATACTTTATAACATTTAGAGTCATACAAAACATTAATTTTGTTTTCATACTGGTAACTTTCATATTTTGATTCATGAAAAAAGGTATAATATGTTTTAAGTGCTTTTTTTTAAAGACATACTTTCTAAAATTCTATAATTTCCGTTTTATATTCCAAAATATTTTTTAAAGATTTAAGGAGAAAAACGGAAATAGTTTTTATCCTCGGATACAATTTTTTTTTTGAAAATGAGGGTATACTCTGGAAAAATAAGTTTACTTTCGAATACATTGTTTCCTTTCTAAGTAATCTATATTCTTTTTTCGGAATATTTGTTTTTATACCCAATTCAGTTTCATACATTAAAAAAATTCTTTATACTTTCATCATTTTTTTTTCCAATTAAATATTTTTTCTTTCGAATTGACTTTTTACTGTTGAGTATTATGCTTAGATTTTTTATTCCCAAAGGCTTTTTTATTTCAAACTGGAATATATTTTAATTAGAGTATAGATATGTATATTTTTCGTCGAACACGCAAATGTTTTTTTAAAAACATTTTTGAATAAAAAGTATGCTCATATATTTTGAAGCAATTTGTTACTTTTTTCTTTGCACTGCATTTGCTTCCAGACTTTTCTTTCTTTGAACGCGTGAGAAGACAAGTAATCAATTCTTAGAATTTTCTGTGACAACTTAAAAGCTAGTTAGTCTCCGCCAAACCAGCCAGCGATTGAAATCGACAGATGTCATATTAATACCTTAACGACTCATCGTTCAGTTACTATTGGATTGCGTAGATAACTGGTCCCAAAGTGGAAATAACAGCGAACAACCAATAGCTTCTAGGCTGGTGGTGGAGCGATGCAACTGTCACCAACTTTCTCAGCGTAATTTCTGTAATCCTCACGCTTCAACAGAGATTCGATCGTTTCTTCACTGCACCCGTAACTGAAAATAAACTTAGTTCAAAATAGCTCACACGGAATGAGGGACTGTACTCGCAGTGTGAAAGAAAATACAAAGATCTCTTTTAACCTGAATGGAATCTCCATTTTTATAAATGAAAATATTGTAAAAAAAGTCCAACATAAGGTTTTACAAAGAGCAGTTTTAGTCACTGTAAGTTAAATATGAACGATAAAATTTTGAAAAGAGAATGCAAACTATAATGTGTTTAAAAACATATTTCCTATGTCAAACGATTACAATAATCCAGATGACATATGGCAAACCACTAAGACTGCTTCTATTGTAAAGTGAACAATATAAAGAATTGCATTTGTATGGTTTTCCATTGTGTTTGTGAAAATTGGCTGATTCAGTGAATATTTTTTTAAAAGTCCGCTGTTTCATGCAACAATTTTAAATGGAAAAATAATTTGTTCCAAAAACATGTCAAAAGGAAAACCGTGCATAAAATGTTTTCCAGAAAAAATTGGTAACACCACTACTGTCGAAATAATTTTTATTGATTTTATTATACATTCAGTTCTTTTTGAGATTCTTTATTACTTAAAAATGTATGTAATACATAAATGGATTGGTAAAAATAGTATGCTTTTGCATAACTTTAATTCAATATTCAATTCTATAATTTATTTTAATAAAAATGGACTGTACAATCAAAATAACACACAATAATCAAAATTAAATTCTTTATTATTAAGATTCCAAGTTTAAAACTTAGATCGTGTCTACTTTTACAAACAGAAATCGTCTGCTAATATCAAAAGCGAAAATATTTGCTCTTACAAAAAAATTAAGAAAAAACAAGCTTACAATTGTAACCATTGAAACTGTAAGCTCGGTTAAGTTACGCCTTTTACAATAGATATAAAAAATTAACGTTTATTACATAAACATTTCATATGATATACAAATATTTAATAAACAAAAAAATTGATTCCTATTTAATTTGTAGGTCATCTAAAATACATTTCATGCATACGGGGAAGAAATAAGATATTTATTGAATTGTAAGGAATAAATGACAAAGGGGTGTAAAATGTACATTGCCAAATTCTTCAATTTTCTGTGAAGAGTAATTTATGTGAGATCATTACTGTAGGGTAATAGCCAAAATATATTTACTTTTTGATTCATTTACATACGAGCTTACGCATTGTACTTATAAATAAAATATTTCAAATACATTTGTTTCTCGACAACTCAAGTGCTTATAAATATAAATAACGTGTTGTATTGGTAACATTATATGGAAGCCCCCTTAATATCCAGTAATGTTTTTTTACAAGGAAGCAAATAACACGCGCGTATAAAATCACAATAAATAAACCAACAGTTCAAATATAATTTCATGCATCATATAAGAATCTGTTTCTCCGATTGTGCAGCTGAAATTTTGCATATATTGTTTGAATATGGTTGCTTCTGTCTTTACAAAAATAACTTTTTCTATTTTGTTTTGTTTGTGTATTAGACGTTTGTGTATTAGACGTATGTCTTTGATTTGTTACGCCCATCTTTAAAATAGGATGAAATGCATGTTATGTTTCCAATTCTATTTTATTAAGAAAATTTATCATTAAGAATTTTTGTCTTTTTAGATTTATATATAATTGGTTTGAAGGCTCTAAAATTTTTAATCAAAAATTTTGATTCATGATATGGTAGATAAAATACTTTATTTTACACTATAATAAACGCTATAATAAAATCTTGCATCCAACTAATTTAAAAATATTTAAAAAAATATTCCCGAATTCGAAAAAGTTTATTTTACGATTTATTGCTCATACTTTAGAAGGATTTTCGCTAATGGACTGCGTTTTCTCAGAACTAATACTTTGATATTTATTTTGGGTCTTTTTTGAAATTGTGCGTTCAGGATTATAGACTTTATTGTTTTTGTCTTCCTTCGGATATTTTTCATCGTTATATCTAGTTAATAAATACTATTTTCATCGCAAAAACAATTTTCCCGAAAACAGAAAATTATAAGACTTTTACAACTTTATATCAAAGAATGCACCGTTTGCTTTTAGATTACACATTTGTTTTTAGGAACATTTCTTTTTATTTATAACTTAAAAAAATTGTAAAAAGTCTGAGGTAAAGTAAGTTACATAATTTTATTTCATTAACTATCTTATACATTTACTGAAAAGGAAGGAGGCTCTAAACAGCAAATGCAAACACAATCAATTGATTAAATAAATGCTTTTTCAAATGTGCAAAATAATAATTTTCAAAAAAGTGTTATTGTTTCCATAATAATAATTTTTTCCTAACTTTTAAATTAATACATAAATATTTCAATAATTTCAAGGATTGGAAATAAGTTTTCACATGTTGTCGTAAATTAGAATTTAAATGCAAGGGGGAACGAAACGTTTTGGAACGTAGAATTTCTTTTTTCTTCTACGATTCTTAGAGTAGCTATGTTTTTAATTCAATTTATTCATTAGTGAGTAATAAAGAAAAACTATAATAAGTCAGAAAGAAATGAAATGCTGTTCCGAAAATGTGTTATAGTTACTTCTATCTAATTAATTAATATTAATTTTTTTCGAAAAAGTTATTTAAAGAAACTCCGACGAACATTTATTACAAAAATAGGAAAACAAAAGCATTTACTCACTGATAATGTTTGTACTGTTAGTTAAATCAGTAAATAGAAATATTAAATCATATTTCTTTTTCATGTATTTAATTTACCTCACAAATTTCTTGCAATGAAGTGTACTTAGCAAGTCAGAATATAAAAGATGCAAAGTAAAATATTTTAGCCTCAGGAAAACAAACTATTTATTGTCGAAGGAAGTGTTGGTTTTATTTATTTACATACAACTCTGGTTTTATTTAATGAATTAATAAGTGAATGAAGCAAAAAATGTTTTTAATTCGTTCTCTTTCCTTTCATGAATGCATCTTCTTTTTGTTTTATTTCAACGAAAAACAGGAAAGTAATTTAATTTTTGATGATTCTTTCCTGGCTGTTACAATATTTATAAATATTTGTTAAATTATTTCATTTGACTTAAATTTGTGAAGGTCTCCTTGGACCTCACTTTGAGAACGAGAATAAATAGGAGTCATGTAAGAACCAGTAGCCATTTTTATAAACAACTTTCTTTATTTGGTTATCTTATCCAAATAGAATCAAAGACTTTTTAACAAATACATCTAACTAGTATTATGAGGTTTTAAAGGTAATATCCTTTAAATTAACTTAATTAATGATCCAATTAATTAACAATTAAATAACGATCACGCAGAGATTACCACGATAAAAGAGATCCCAGAATTATATTCTATGTTCTTACTGAACATTTAATTTTAATTTCATTCGCAATAATAAGACTAATATTTACCACACTACAGCTCAGCTCAGATTTTATCTGAGATGAAATCTTCAATTTAACTTCACTATAACTTTCTGCTTCTATCTCCTACTGCTCTAACTTTACTATTCCGTTTGACTTAAATACTTTATCTAATCTGCATAACAAGGAATCCTGTCCGCTTTTTGGAGTTGATTGGAAATAGGTAGGGAATTAAATTTCCCTAAAAAGGACGACTCAGAAGGTTAGTGATAAAGTTCCGTATAGATTTGTCACAAATTATTCTTTTGAATTTTATAGAGCTTTCTGAATTCATTTTTAAAAATATCTAAACTAAGTCAGTTATTCGAGTGCACATAAGAAATTAAAGTACACTATAAGGGATGTGACCCAATGTAATAAAGGGACACGCGGGGAAGGGGTTCTTAATTAAGCCCACTAGTTAATTAAACACGTTTATTAGACAAAACAAACATTTACATACATAACTAGAGAACTAACAGTTACAATAGAATTGAAAGGGATCGGAGCGCATGCTCGTACGTCCTTACAGTTCCGAAGCTTGGCCATTACTGAAGATTGTTCTAGCCGCTAGAGGGCGCGATAGTCTTTCTACTGTTCATATGAGAAGAATTTTAACTACGGGGGGTTACAACACAATGATTTAAAAAGAAAAACCATTATAAATGTGGTATCTGGTTCCCAGTGACATTAGTGAAAATGTTTGTGTTAGTTAATAATTTACATCCCAGTTTTTAGATTCCTTAAACTGTATGATTTTATTCAGTATTTCTATCTGGCTTGAATTTGGTGATGTTTTGTGTAAAGATCTTTATTTTTCTTCTTGTTTTAATTGTATATAAATATTTATATCTTTCACGAGAATTCAACTATGAAAATTAAAAAACACAAAACTCATTATACCATCCTCACTTTGATTTTTATTTTAACATTTTCGTAATCAAAATTTGTCTCTAATCGTGAAAAAACAATGGAGGTTTCTGTTTAATTTTTTTTTCACACATCTTTAAGTAGATATTTGTAAACTATAGGAATTTAGATTAAATCTTTCAAAAAGTTTTGCCAAAAAGTGGCATCGATTTTTTTTACTAAATAGTCCGAATTAATTTTCATGATCTTAGGTACTGTATCCATTAGAACGTTATCTTCCAAGCCATCTTTACTAAGCCAAAATTTCATTTAATTCCTTTCGCATACTTTTAAAAAATTAGTAATATTAAAAGTATATACACATTTATAAATAACTTAAGCTCTTAACACATTGAATAAAAATTGTAAATTAATTATACATTTTTAACATTAAATGTTTTCACTTTTTTGTGTAAGAGTGAATTTTCTTTACATATTTTTGAACACAAAAATATTCAAATAATTGGTCAATATTGGTAAATGCTTACATGCTTGTTAAATAATGAATATAATAAAAGCATTTCTGTAGACCAAAAACCTTTTACAAATCTTTGAATATTAAAAACTTTTCATGTTTGTTGAACACAAAGTGTGGACTACGGAAATGTTATAAACATCAGCCGTTTTTACAATTCCTGAGTTTTTATGACCATTATATACTCTTTATATTTTTATTTGTTTTATTTATTTATTTTTTTTTGCTCTATTCGTTTTTTGAAAAAAACTATCTACAAGATATAAAATTAAAATAGTTTATATGACGAAAAGTAAACCTTTATGACGACAGCTGGATTTGCTAAAATATATGAAAAGAGGTTTCAGAGCTGAGAGTTTCACGGTAAATTCTTTCCAACGTAAGCAAATTTCATATTAGCATTCATTATTACCTGCTTATTATACCGTGTACCGATTTCCTCAAATCATAAAGCGTATCCAAATGACGCGATATAAAACCGAAAGTGGAAACGGTATATGAAAATTTTCGAACATAATAGGAACGATGACAGTATTTAATAAAAATTAATTGCCAGTGTATTTTCATTTTGCGAAATTGATCAAGGGTGTAATACGTAGGTACATATTAAACTTTTGAGATTACTTTCCAGTAACTTGTTGTTAAATAACTTAGTCTTCTATAAGCTCATCAGTTACGGGACTTTATACAAAAAAAAAAACTCAAATATGCTTGCTTTCGTCATAATTCTACTCTGAGAATGTTATTTAATCAATCTATTTAAATTAATCAATTTTATGAATAACGACTGATTTTAATGATAATTAGAATAAGATAATACACATGAAAAACATTAATTTTTAAAGATTTGGCAATTTAAAAAATAGAAGCTGCTTTTTCACAAAAAACGAATGTACAAGCATGGAAAATTCTAGAAATACATTCAGACACTTTAATTGCTTGAGAAGAATGAAAACCATTTGTGCAGTATTTTTCGTAAACATTTAAAATATTTTAAGCATAATTAGTCATACATGAATATTTTCTACATAATTAAGGTAACTGGAAAAATGCAAAATAATTATAAAGTTGTAGAATTGCTCAACCGTGTTTAGTATATTTAGAAGCCAAAAGTTGGACTGTCAGCTATACTGGGTTAAAGTCAATCCCATACCAGAAACAGTCTCTGAAGTTAAAACAATTTGGGTGTTGGAAAGCAATTAAAAGCTGTAACAATTCTTCAGCATTAAGTGCCGCGACTTCATGAAATACGAACAACAAATGGGGGTGCTTGTTTATTTTTTTCCCACATGGTTCCTAAAACGCTCGTCAGGCAGGAGAGTTTTAATAAAAACATACACTCGTAACAAGTAGAGAAAAAGAAATAAAAGAAACTCTGACTGCAAAAGCAAATTTTCTTTGTGTAATGGATTGCTTGTACAAAGTTGTTAAGTTAGACGCTTGGCAGGTTCCCAAAAGTCTGAAGATTCTATTCAAAAATGCAGAAAAGATACGGATTTTAAAATTAGAACCAAATGTATTTTGCTGTTCAAGTGGAAGTTCTTTTTTTCTCTTTCTCCTAGATGTCCCCCCCTTTCGCAGTTCCAAGATATCATTTCTTATTCCACACTTCATTTTCGGAAAGATAACGGCAATATTGACAAGAAAAATTGTATTTATATGATGATAAGTTATCGATCCGGGGAAGACGCCGTTGTCTACTGCGTTTGAATATATTATCATAGTCTTACATTTGGCATGGAAAGGTAAATACTCTCACACCTTTTTTGTGTTTGCAGAAGACAATTTTTATTTGGGATTCGCAGATGTCTTGGGCAGGAAAATGAGATTTTAAATAGATTGCTATACACTATGTGGTGAGAAAGGCAGCATTGTCTTAGGCTTAATACGATGTTATTTTAAATTCTCAAACTAAAAATATTATGAGGATAGTTTCAAAACAAATTGTAGTCAAATAATTTCTGTTTAGTTACTTTAATAAATAGCGTTACGAATCTTTTATTGCGTAAGTAACAATAATTTAAAAGAGAATGGACAAAATGAAATACAACATCCTTAAAAGAAAGGATTGTTTTCAAAATTACAAACCCTTATTCACTTTAGATGTAAAAAATAAGGAAGAAAAACAAAATCATAGTAAAGCCTCAAAATATTCTAGGAAATCGTTCTATTGATAGACGATTTCTACGTAGATAGATTTATCGTAGACGGCAGAGAACTCGCGTCCGGCATTGTGTCCGGGTTCGATTCTTTAGTGAAGTGTTTCTCAAACTGTGGGGCGCATGCCCTAGGGGGCGTGATAACTCTAGGATGGGGGCGCAAGTATATGGAAAAGTCGAAAACAAAAGATTATTTAAAGAAATAATTAATTTCCTTAAAGTATAAACAAACACAATGAATTCTGACGTAATAAGAAATAAGTACACATTTACACTAATATAATACACATATAAATGTATTAGAGGGGACTGCACACTATATTTTACAATTAGTTTAGCAATACTAAGTTAAGAATTAGTTTAATAATTACCATTGACCCCCCCCCATTATCTTGTCATAAATAAAACCACATACAAAACATCTCTTGATAATTTGAATGGTTTATAACTAATCACATTACTATACTGTTAAAAGATACGTGATTCACTCCTCAACGATACCATTTTCCGTGTAGGCGCGCGTATATGATGTATTGGCTTGGGGGGAATAAAGAAACAAATCCTCTGGAATAAATAAATTTTTCGCAAACATTGTCAAGGTCTTTTTATTACATTCCAAAGCCTTCGGAATAATTTTATGGACAGCAGTGCATAGAAAAGATTGTACTTAAAAAAAGACGTATATATACGTCCGGGAAAATAGAAGCTTTGGCTGAGTGAGACGTTTATATACGCTGGAGGTACTTGAAAAGTTAAAGTGGTATTGTAGCCTTCACTTCCAATTATAGTATTATTGATTTCAATACATTATAATTGTAAGGAAAGGGGGCTCGATGAAATCTATGATTGAATATTAGGTCGAAAATACTGAAAGTTTGAGAAGCACTTCCATAGTGGTTTCAACTAAAGACCCCTGAGCTGATTTTCGTCAAATTTTTTGAGACTCAAAATCCTCAGTTTGGCATGTTGGTTAGAGTGTCTTTCCATTCTCGTCACTCGACAGGCAAAAAAAAAAAAAATGGCAGAGAACATTTATCTCATAAAATTAAAAGTGCTTGTAGTTATAGGGTTGAAACCAGAGCATTATATACCTTTTCTGAGATGCTTAGTAAACAAATGAATGCAATAATTTTTAAGAGATGTGACTCTAAGACATTCTCCGCTTCTGAAATGTAGCGTTCTAACCGAAACAATTACTGATATACATATTGGAATCATTATATTTCATGTAAATTTATTTCCGAAACAGTAACTATCCGTTTCATCAATATTCTGATTTATCTGAGCTTCTTAATTGTATCACCTCAGCTTCTTAAAATGAACAAAATAAGTTCACATATTCTTTGAATTATCTATAATGTGCAGCATTTAATACTGCTCCATTAAATAATAACTTATCGCCCTATGAAATCTCATAAAACGTAAACCTCTTTTCAACCTACTTGATATCACGCACAGAAGTGAAACACCACTTGCCCTTTAATGTGTTTTACTTAAAACATTTTGCTAAGCCAATTCATTATGTGAATTATGTCATGACAGCATAAAAGTCTTATGAAAGTTTAAGCATCATTGATAACTTTCGGAATTCATAATCTTCAGAATTAATTAATTTCTCCAAGATTCTCATAGTTATTAATAGGTTTTTGACACTTTCTGATGGTTTGCACACAACTACTTTGCAGCTTAATTATTATACGCGAAAACTACTTTTACTTGAACTAATTAACCCTTAATATCAAGTATAAGCCTTTAGTATGTATTTTAAATCTGAGATTTATTCCAAGGACTTTTAATAAAATGAATATCTCTGTCAAAATATTCCATCTTATTTAAGTTTAATTTAGACAAAAAAAATTTAAATCTTTATTTTAGTATATTATTTGATATTGCAATATTATTAATTATCATTTCTAAAAAAAATGTAACCGTTTATAACTTTTTCAGGTTTTTCATCCCATTTTTGAATATTTCCATATGTTGCTTATAATTTTTTTAAAAAAATGCCATTGATAAGTTACTTATTCAGTACGTTATTTCTTTTGCGTAAATTACCGGTATCGTTTCGAGTTACGCGCATTTTTTTTAAAAAAAATCATCATTGCTATATTTGTAAATACAAATTCCTGAAACTTTTTATCGTTGATTTTTCGCTAAAATTATTTAAGAGTATTCTTTTCAAAATTTATTGGTTATAAATATACAAATCTGTAGAAGTATTCAATTTTGAAAGTCAGGGCTTCACGTTCTTTAAATAATTAATTCTTTTTGTTAAAAGAAATGGTTGAGAAAAGGATAGAGCTCAAAATTTCCAGCTCTTTCCACTATTAATTAATAAAATTAATTAAATCATTACGCAATGTTAACACTTCATATCAGAATTTAAACTCAACAATATATGTTACTTATTTTAAAATCCAGCCAATGCTTGCATAAAATACTTTTAAGCTTGTAATGAGAATATACATGAATCACAAATAGAATATTAAAAAATTAACTCTAAAGTAGCAATTATAAAAAAAATATGAAGGATGAACATAAAAGGGAAAGTGCATATTCGATATTATAAGTAGAAATAGCTTTTGTTTATGTCGCTGAGAATTAATTAGTATTTCATATATTTTTTATTATCATTACGAAAAAATTAAAGAAATATTTCCATATTTGAATAGAAAGAAGAAATATTAAATCATCAAGTTAGAAAACTAGCCTTATTTAATGAAGTTGGGAAAATAATTTTTTGAACTGTGTGTTTGAATAAAAAAATAAAAATAAACCTGTTTGAATTGTGCTGCAACAATATATACAGGTATATTAATTATTGTTTAGTAAATAATTCCTTATTTTAGCTCTATGTCGGCATATTTCCTTAACAATAGTAATATTTTACTCTTCAAAATGTTTCAGCAGTATTTTAACAGAACAGCAAACACAAAACCAAATTTTTAATTTTATAAAAGTTATCCAGTATATTCCATCCACAAAGCAAGAAAATCCATTCAAAATGAATTAAGAAACATTTTATATACATTTTCCTCAAATTATTTAAAGTGTAAATACATAAAATTAATAGGGAATGAAATACAACTTTGCACATAATATGTTACATAGAAACAATAGTATAAAGCTGCAAACTATGTATGTCTGGTGAGTAGAATCCAATTTCTTGAATAATTTTTCAAGATTCTTTATAATACGTTCGTGTACTTTATGAATCTTTCCAGAATCGGAACAAAACGTAATTGATTGTAGTGAAACACGACATTGTTAAGGGTTAAAGTACGTTTATAAATATTTTTCTTTGACAGCGAAATATTTAAATATTTAATTTCCAGTTTGGTTTAAATTGTTTTAATATTCCTTAGAATGTGTGAAAAATTTAATATATTTTATTGTCACCGTCTTTCGTGATATGCATGAATAGAAAGTAAAATTTTGCAGATGAAATGGTTTGGGATAATTTGTCGTAAAATTATCTCGGAATCATTCTATTAAATTCTTTATAATATTCTCTTGTTCGAATCATACCTCCCCCAAAAAAAAAGTAAGACTAAGAATTTTACGATTAATCTTTTTTTTTTATAATTACATTTATATATTATTTTTTATTATTAATTTACAAATCTCTTAAGAGTAATAACATAATCAATTATTCATTTGAGGTGATTAGAACGCATAAATATTGGTAGGAAAATTGAATTACAAGAGTTTTAATAACAATAAAAAATATAATCGCTATCTAGATTTGACAACAGCGTCATCAATTAGTAATCAGAACATCGATATATCAAAAATGAACAGATATCTAGAAGTTATGCATAATTTGAAAAATGTTGAAATCAAAGGATTAAATGGAACATAAAAGCCTGAAATGTACACTAACATGAATAAATTATGTTAACCAATGGCTGTGCACTTTGATACTTAGTGTAATTACTAAGTTTGTGCGTATTTCCAGTGCCATAAAAACACTTTTAATTGCACGGAGAGGATAAATAAATTTGTTTTTAAATAGCAGAGCTATTTGAATTTCAGAAAATGGATGATCCCAGAGAGAAGCATTCAATAGCTTTCAGCGGGTAGCTTCCAGACGGTGAAAACGGTGCAAACCAGTGGAAACTTTCATATTCAAATTGTAATGGATCGACTACGAGTAATAACAGCTATACAAGAACGATTTCTGTGGGTACCGCATGACAACCAAACGATATGAAGCAGACGGTGCTGTCTTGTGAGCTTGCTACAATCACAAGAAAAACGATTTCCAAGCAAGAAGTTGACATAAGTCTCAAGGAGAATGACATGTATTATTCTAAACGTGCAGAAATTTACATGACATAGATTTATGTGGAAAGGGGAAGATGTTAGCGATAGAGTTGACGACATTGTAACTCATAATCTTGGCCCCTTTAAACGTTACCACCTCCATAACTTATCACAACGAGATGAGCATGGCGGGGATAAGGTTTTGATGGAGGGAAAATTCTCCATTAGTCATACAGTCTTGTTAAGTTTTTGGAAGAGATTCTGTTATTTGGGTAAAAATTATTAACGACGTTTTTGAACAGAAGGCTCTCCCTTCCCGAGGTACTGCAAATCTAGACTTATTAATGGGTGGAGCTGACAGCTTTTACCGTTCTAAATTCATAAAGAAATATCTTTAAATGCATTTTATATCTCAACTTTCAAGTCCAGAAAGATCCTCAGACATGAATCCAATGAAGAATACGCAGGATTTGCTTGGACGAAAGGGTTCGCTCATAGACCTCCTCAGGACATTTATGAGCTCAAAACAAGTCTTCCTGGTGCAGGGTAGGATCTGGCTGCGTAATTATTTTTGACTTTCATATATTATGTCTTTTATTTTGCAGGTGGCTAGTTAGAAAAATAAGTATTTTTACTGTTTGAACACTAATCTGGTACCTGAAAAAATAAATTCCGTTTAATACTTCCTATAACTCTATCCGTAAATCGCAAAGACAGAAGACCATCTAAGCAAATAAACTTGTACGGAAAAATAAAAACGACGCGTATTTATTCAGTTCTTATGCATTTACATACGCTTTGAAGAATGAAATGAGCGCGCAGAAAAATATCGACGGTGGAACAAAAATAAAGACATTGTAAATTACATTACGAATAAGTAATAGAATTTCTCTTTTTTTAAAGTCAGTTCTTACTTCAGTCAACAAAGGATTTTTTTCGTTTATTAAATTAAATTAAAGAATTAATACTTGAAAAAATTGTAGAAACATCAAGTGTCACCCACTACAAGTTTAAAAAAATATATTTGAACTTTAGTGGATGTGAATAAGAACTATTTTACTAAGGATTGAAAATTTAAACAAGATATATATATCTATACATATAAATAAAAATGAAGTGTCTGTTTGTAATTTGAAATTAACAGCTTTTTACTAAATGCATTTAAAAATATATACGGTACTTACATGAAAAAATCAATTTTTAAAATTTTTGTCTGTCTGTCTATCTACCTGTCTTTCTATCTGTCTGTTTATTCCGGCTAATCTCTGAAACGGCTGGACCAATTTTGACGAAACTTTCACTGGCAGATAGCTAATGTTATAAAGAATAACTTAGGCTAATTTTATTTTAGAAAAAAAAATAGGATTCCGAGAAAATAAAATTAAAACCAATGAAATAGGGAGCAATATCGGATTCAAATAGGGATTATTTATTTCAATAGGGACTATTTTTATTCAATAGGGATTATTTTTATTTAATAGGATTTTTTTTTTATTTCGCGAGCCTTCTGTCTCAACGATTGCTAGCAGTTATATCATGCTTTTTCTTTGATTAGGTTGCTGCCATTCGCGACATTTTCTGTTCATGTCTTGATCCTAATGATTTTACAGTTCTTAACTTCATTGTCAAAGGTGATGCGTCCCTTTCACCCCCTTCCTTGCGGCTTCGTTTGTGTTCGCGTTTCACTCTACTTGCTACTTATACCTATTCTGATCATAAAGATTTTAGTCCTCACCCATCGACTGTATCAAAGGTCATGCGTCCCTTTCACCTCTTGCTCAACAAAAACCAAAGAAAAAAATAAAACAAAAAAGAAACATAGATTCACAAAGTAGAAGAAAATTTTTCATAAACTCTGCGAAGTGAATAAACACTTTTTTGTTAAATTCCACGTGGACGAAGTCGCGAGTAACAGCTATTTAACATGAAATAAATGCATCAGAAAGTAATATTAACGTATTACACATCCAGATAAAAACTATTTACACTATTTTTAGCGTTTATTACACAAAATTTGTAACAGTGTGTTACTTTTGCTGAACAGGTTACTTTTGCTGAGTGTTTTCAAAAATCGACCCATAAGAAAGTTACGGGGCGTCATAAATAATAATAACAATAAAAAATATCAGCAATTATATCTAAAGACTTAAAATTTAACAAACATGGTTTTTCGTTCAGCTGAGTTATGTAAAAAGCTTTTTTTTGTTTAATTTATACAATTCACGTAAAATTAACTCATTAAAAACTTCTTAATCCGTCAGTCTGTATTTTTTAATTTTTAAATTCACCCGTGCAAAGAACGGGTATACCAGCTAGTATATATATATATAGGGAGATGGTGAACAAATAGTAGGAATTGAAAAGGGCAAACTTCACATTGCTATTTATGTATCTCATAATCGTAGGCAGATAGACTGAGCTACATTTGACTTCTTTAAACCACATCAATTCTTAAATAACTCGTTGAGGTTGTTATCCCAACATAATAAAAATAAACAATGAAGGATCTTTAAAATCTCCTGTTAATGTATTTAATAAGCTGTGAAATAACATCTTTTAGGACAAAGCAATTTAAAAATAAAAAAAACAACTTTAACGCTCTGTTTCATATTTACGATTTTTTTTCAATCAATTACAAGCTGCTAATTAAATCATTTGTTTTGTAACCACTATTAATCACGTTTTTTTTCAAAGCATTGCAACAACAACACGCAGCAGAAAGGTAAGTAAATTCAAACTCTGGAACAAAACAAAGCAGAAATTCAATACAAAATAAAAACCCGTTTACGTAAATGCAAATGAATGCGTTGAGTAGAGAAAATAATGGAACAAAAAATAAATAAATCTTAACAGAGCCGAACGGGGGTGGAGGCATGGTTAGCATGCTAAATTCCTCCAATAAAAACAGGCAATCGTGGTTAAAAGCGAAAAGGACGAACTTTTCCGGAAATAGAAGAGAAAAGAAAAGATACTTCAATTGACCGACTCTTGAAATAAAAAATGCACTCACTTTGTGGAAATCGAATAAAAGAAATCTTTCCAATTATTGGTAAAAGGGAATGGTCTGTGATATTCCAGGAATGGGGGTAACTGAAAAAAAGGGATTCCCACATCAATTATTTTATCCGTAGTTTCCATTGTCTAGAGCGCTGTCTTGAAGCCTGCCAATTATATTGATGAATCGGTGCGTACTGAAAAAAGACATTCGCTCCTCGTATGGAACTACTTATGTAATAAATGTCATTTATTTTGACGCATGTATTTAATTACAATGTTATATTCAATCAACCCAAGTTACATAGCGAAATGCATTTAAATGATTTCATTTAAAAGTGGTTTATGTGCATTCCAGAGAGAGAGAGAGAGAGTGCGTTATGTGGTATTATTGATTATCGTTTAATTTGACGACGTTTTCATTAGCACTTTAATCTGTGTTCACTATTATAATAGTTAAGACGTGTAAAATGAATTAAAACCTCGCTTTATTTTTTTGACTAAGCATTTTGAAACATGACTTTGTTTAGAAACATATAATTCTTAAAGATGGTTTGAAATTCGGTTATTTGAATTGTATTTTTAATACTTCAAATCATTCCAAGAGTTTCAATTGCACTGCAGGTTCCTCACATGAAATAAAGACATTAATGATAAATTCTTTCAGTGTGTGGTAGCGAAGTTATGATGAATATAGCAACATGGCACAAAATTACGATGTTATTTACCAATTCATTATCCAATGCCATGATGATGTATCTTTTCAAGTACGATATTATTAAAATGGTTCAAAATTTTACAATGTCCAGGGCTAAAGGCCATCAATTGTATTTTTGATAATTTACGAGTATTTGTCATTTTAATGTAATAGCTTTATGCGGAAATTTTTTACTCGAAATAATCCAACTATATATGAGTTTATATCTAAAAGAACTTTAGAGTTTTTATTTTAGAAAGTTAGAACGCTAATTACTGTAAAGTTACTACTTTTAACAGACGTCACTTGACTGGGGTTTAAAATTGTAAGGTCCACCCTTAATAGTTCTCGTGTTGATTCAGTGTGGGACATGATTCACAACTACAAATCAGATCAACAATTTATCGAACTTTTTTCTTTCCGGAATTCGATAGGCTATACTTTTGTAACTCAAAGCGCTTATTTGGTTTCCTTTTAAATACATATTTTATAGTTGTACTTTTTGAAAGAAATAAAAGCAAATAAAGGTACTATCGCAACCGATTGGCGACATTATGTGAAATTAAACACGTGTTTGCCAATTCAGCGCGTACGGCACATTGGAAATCGAGGTTGGCAACTTGGCAAGTTATAGAGTTGGGGAATGTTTGGATTATACGTAAGTACCTAAAAAAGTAGTTAGCATCTTAAAGAAATCACATTAAAGCTACCTGAAGTATAAAAGAAAAATTTATTATAAAAAGTATCAAAAATTCATCTATTTTTAAATTTTACACATTCTTACTGAGTCAGTCTGCGATATTTTTAATGTAGCTGGAAAAGCAATTGATAGTGTTAATGTTTTCTAATAAAGCATATATTTTATGTTAAGAATAGGTCCTAGGATGCCATTATGTTCACAACTAGAAAATGAACTTCACTTTGTTTCGGGATATTTACATAACTAATTCAGTAAATGAACATGAGCTAGCTAAAAGAAGTATAATCGAAACAAAATAAGAAATTCATACAAAGCGTTTGTACCAAATCTCGAATAAACTTCTTGAAAGCACTTTTTTATTTTAATGTTTATATTTTTAATGTTGCTATCTAAATTCATAGTTATATCTTAAAATTTATGTAAATAGAGTTTAATTTTGTTGAAGGCTGTATGGTCAAATATAACACAAGATATAGAATAAAATTCTTAAAACTTCGAAAAAATACCATATTAAACTAGAAGTGGAAGACGCACACACATCGTCAAGTTACGCGTTCTTGGGAAATAGCGTAATATTCAAAGCATGAATTTTATTTAAAAGTAATAAACTACAGAGAAGTGAGAATTTTCTTTTGTATCTTGATTTGGCATTAAAAGAGAAAATACGAAACATTACTTTCATTTTAATAGTTAGTCTATAATTGTGACTACAAATTTCTAAGGAAAAAAGAGAAAAGAAATTAAACCTCACAACTGAAAACTTTCTAAAAAAAAAAGAATATCTGAAGCTGTATTCAGCAAAATTTCAGTATTTGTTTCTTTAATGAAACAACTCTTTCTAAATTGAAATGATAATTAATTGTAATAATAATCCCCTTAAATATACTACGAAACGATAATTACGCATCGTAATTTTTTTTCTGTTAAATTACTTTTATTCAAAAATAATTAAATTTAATTCAAATTCTCTTAAAGTAAAGATTTATACTATTTACATTCTTACTAAGTAGTAAGATTATTGCGATCTTTCAATTTTCGTTAAAAATAAGGAAAGTAAAATTTATAAATAATATTTTATTCAAATGCGTTCATAATACACTTTATGTTTACAAAAGTAATCTTAGAGAATTAATTGATTCTAAAAAATGTTTAAAATCTTTTAATTGTTTACAAAATAATGATTTTTTTCAGGTAATTAATTGCATATAGCTTTATTACTGAAAATTGTGTTTACTAACCATATGAACAATTTTAATTTTTATGATAATCCGACTCTCTTAAATTTCTTGGAATATCGTACTAAGGGTTTTAATTAATTTTTTTAATTTGATTAATTCCATACATTTAATTATAGCAAATTTGCACCTTAATAGTTTTTACATACTTAATTACAAGGGTATTGCTTCATTACAAAATTGCCTTTTTTTTTTTTCTTAATTTTAACTTTAATCATCCTGTTCTACGAAATTGTCAAATATAATTGCATTCATTTTCTTCTTGTTGCTTTTCCATAAATTAATCACAATAGAAATATTCAAATTTAGCTTAAGTTCAATGAATTGTATTATTTTGAAAAGAGAAATTGTTATTTTTAATAGTAATAAATTTACATGCAGAATAGTGTCAATTGCTTTATTGATGTATTTTCATAATACAATTTTCCCTGCTATTCATAAAAATTTGCAATGAATTTTTGGCATCTTCCAAATCCTATATATGTTTCTCAGTATATAATCTGAAACTACTGAGGGGAAAATTTTAATAAATCTTAATACAGTCTATTTTATTTTATATAAAATTGAAAAAAAAAACCTTTTGGATTATAGGGTTACTTTGTTACTTTCCTTTATCAAAAGAAAAATTTTAGAGAAGAAGAAATTCTTTGTCATCATCTATCGGCGAATAAAAAGCAATTCAATTCTTTTTCTGAAGGGGAAAAGAAAAAAAGGACTTTGCTGGTTAGAAAAAAACTTTATGAGATTCAACATCTTTCTGTGATAGCCGACCAATGGAATATAAACAGAATTTAAAAGATTTTGTACGCTTTTCAAAAAAAGTGTCTTTCATTTAATTTTGATAACTCACTGTGTTTTCTTTTGGGAAATTACATTTTCCTCAAAGTTTTTTTTGGGGGAAAAGGACTCATTACTTAGAAAGCAAATAATGATTCGTAATTGCAAATATCAAATACCTTTGAACTCGTTACGGAATAAAATTTGATTCATTTTATTTCATTATTTCACTTTCTTCCCTTTCAATAACAATAAATAAAATTCAGAAATAATTACAAAAATTATCGAAAAATAACAATTATTATTACTGTAAAATCCAGCATATAGCGCGCGCATGGCCGTTATAATGCGCAACCATACCTTCAAGCTACATTTTTTAATTTTTATGTTTATCCGCCGTATAAAGCGCACTTCCCCCTTTTTTTATATACCAAGAAATCAGAAGTGTGTGTGTATAATTCTCGTTTGTTCTTAAGTCATTTATTTGCGTTATTATCCCAGGACTTTGAAAAAATAGTATACTATTAGAATCAGAATACTATTTTTTCAAAGTCCTGGGATAATTAATGATCTTTAACTTCATATTAGGTATGTCATTTTATTCAAATATATAGTATTCTAATCTATGTAGAGGTTTAATTTTTCTTATGCTCGTCTCTTTTTCTTTTTTTTTTAATTTTTGAGGCTATCATTTTTATACCCAGCGTATAACACGCACCATTAAATTTTGATCTCATTTTTTGTGTAAAAAGTGTGCCTTATACGCCGGACTTAAAGGTATTATTCAAAGTTTTAATTTTCGTGCTCATCATTACAATCTCTATTACTGCATTTTGTCTTACACATAGAACAAATATGTGGGCATTCGGAAGCATATATATGACTTTAAATTACTATTTTATTAAATTTCAAAATGTTCTCATATTTTTAAATGAAAGTATCTGGTGGTTGTGACGATGTAAGAAACCTGATGAGTAGTGAGGTCTTAAAAAAATTAATTATTGTTTATTACGACCACAGCCATTAATTACACTATTTCCACTTAGATATGTTATTTAAACGAGTATTTCAATAATGAAAAATATGACATTTTTGATAAAGAGGAAATTCACACCACGTCTCTTATCGAGTGTTTCACACAGAATGAATCTCCTCTTCCTTGGGGTGGGGGCGGTTCCTTCTTACACCTCGAATTTCACTCGAAGTCGGACTTGTACGTTGGATCCAGCCGTTGGTTTTCTCACGCCCATCGGTTGGCGACGTAATGACAAATGAAAGGACCCCCAATATATTGGGAATGCACCTGTAGATAAGAACGGCATGTAAGATCGTCTTGTATTTGAATTAAGTGGAGTTGGAAGCCTCTCTCTATACTGGCAATGTTAAATTGGCTGTTTTCGATGTACCTTTTCTCAAAATCTGTTTTATGCACATGCTTGAAATTTTTCATACTATTAAAGTACACCTCTCTCATTATACTAAAATGAGCTTTTAGCTAATTTTGAATTTTTTTAAAAATTATGAAATATTTTATCAAACATTGCGAAATTTGACCCATTTTTTACTTAAAAAAATTTGTAAAAATTAAACTTTTGAGTTTTTTACAAAAAGCTCATTTTAGTATATATTAGACATCATTATAAATAATTCATAAAAAATTGCATACCTGTGAACAGTAGTTTCTCAGAAAAGGTACATCGCACATTAAAATTTACATTTTGAGATAAATTGATTTTAATGTATACAGTGAGACTTCTAATCGGTCAGGAAGTAAAAAAATAAAAGGCTCAATTTAAAATAAAAGGTACATGTTTTGGTTTATATCAGTCATTACAGTTTTAAGCAAAAACAAAGTAATTTGTTTACAAGTTTTGCCATTAAAATGGGCGTGGCCCAAATTCAACGATTATATAAAAATACGTTTTAAGGGCTTCTAAATACCCTAGAGGTTAAAGTAAGGTATTTTTAGAAAGGTTAAAATCTATACAATTTAAAAATGTAAAAATCTCAAATTGTCAAAAAAATAAGATTTTAGCTTTCCAATACCCTTTAATCACTTCTAATTAACCGGATTTACCGTTTTTATTATTCCCTTCAAAACACATCACTATATTTACAATTTCATTTACAAGTAAAAATCGCATCGGGAACTACAGGCAGCTTCCTCCATTTTACGTTCGAGACCACCTTCTTCTATCATTCCTGCTCAAAAGCCGAAACAGTTCACAGTAGCGCCCTCTTTCTAGTCTATCGTGTGCTATGTGTCAAGCCTCCTAATGTACTATGTCCCACGCCGTTACAGGCATAATGCTATCTACATAGGGATCTAATCTTGCAGCTGCGAGGCGGTAAAACACTACAGAGCACACTAGCCGAGATGCCATGGTCACCAACATATGTTCAGTATTGTTTCTACCGAGTGCTGATGTCATTAAAGACTTCTCGTTCAGAGGAGCTAGTGCGCATTAAATCTATCAAGAATCTACGTCCTCATGTTGGCGTAGGGAGGAAGATTAGAGAAAGGAATGGCAGTCCACTCATTACTTGACGATGATTCAAAATTACAAGGTCCGTTTCCACCAGCCCTCTAGTGGCTAAAATTGTGTGTTTAGTTATCAATCAATCACCAAGGTATCTTTGTTTGTCTTAATACGAATTTTTTTGTAGTTCTCTTAAACTTTAAACATAGCATTGATAAAGAATTCATACATTTTATAATAATATAAAGATAGTGAAATGTAAAAAAATAATAAAATAAATAACACTCATTTGGGAAGTATCCTAAAAAAATCGCAAAGAAAAGCAGAAGAAATTTCAATTATAAAAGTAAGATTAAATATGTTTCTGAAAATGATATTGAAAATGTTTTATATAATTAAGTGTAAATCAATATATCCAGGGGTGATATATTAATATTTTTTAAAATGTAATGAACATTTTAACGTAAACACGTAAACTTAAATGAAATAAATATTTTACAAATATTTGTAAGAAAAAATATATTTGTTGATACTACTCATTTTTGTGTTTGAAGAATAATTTACTTTTAAGGTTTCCGACTACGTTCGGAACCGTGATTTTAAAAAAGCGCATAAATGGATAACTTTCATGATATTTAGTGCCACTTAGATTAGAATGCATATATAAAAAATTTAAGGACATTTTGACAAAAAAAAAATTTAAAATACAATATTTCGGCAAAAAATTAACTTAGAATTATCTCTTTTCAAAATTTTCTCCTATTGTCAAAAATACTTCTATTATAATAATATTTTGCTCGTATATAGATCAAACCTCTTTACACAGACTCAACTATTATTTTTGAAAAATTCACTTTATTTACAGAGTTACAACCAATTAAAATAATTATCAGCGTTTTTTCCTTAAAATTTCTCCCCTCTGTTGTCGTACAACATGGATACACCCACTTCTAAGTGATTTATTTCAAAAATTCTAGTAGAGCCTCTAGAGAGGTCTAAGCTATATACAGACAAAATATTATTATATTAGAAGCTTTTTTCACAAAAGGAGAATATTTTGAAAAGTGGTTCATTTTTTTGTCAAAATATTGTACTTAAATAATTTTTATTGTAATACTATTATTAAAATAATTTTATATACATTTTCTAATCTAAGTGACACTAAATATCATAAATATTATCCATTTATTCGCTTTTGGAAAATCATGGTTCCGAACTTAGTCGAATACCTTAATGGAAAAATATTATAATTATGCAGATGCTAGAAATAGAGAAAAATGCCGCCTAATGTGATATTTGATGAGCTTATTAGCTCTTAGATTTCCTCCTTAATAGAATATAAAGACAAAACTTGTTCTAAGTCATTGACCTTGTATGGTAATTTCTAACATCTAACGTTCTTTAAAAAGCAATGTAAAGATCACGCATTATCAAAAAAGCAGATAATGTTTCAGGGGTTGAACAAACACTTGTTATCCTTAATTAAGTGTAAATTAAAGAAAAAAGTGTTTATGAGCAATTAAATTTTGCATCCATTTTTTCCCCTTTCAATTGATTGCAGAACATTAACATAATTTTCGTTCGCTAAAAAGCAGCTAATTGGCATTTGTAATCGATTGGTGGAAGAGTAATTTTTGGAGTCCATTTTAACCCTGTATAATAGTGTGTACTGTGTAAGTGCTGAGGTATTTCAGTCAGAAAAAACGTATTATTTTTTTGTTTCTGTGCATAGTGCGTTAAATATTTAAATCTTTGAAATATATTCTTTTTTTTATCCACATTTATCTTGAGTCCCGTCAAAAGGTAGTGAAATATTCCAAGACTAAAAATGAAAAATTGTTAAGTTTGAGTTATTAACCTACCCTTCTTAAAGGGGTATATGAATTGCTCCTTTCAAACGTATTGTTCTTTTGAGTTGCTTATGCAAGGGTGTAAATAAATTTAATACTTATTTAGAAACATCAAGGAAAATGCACGCAGATTCTTCAAAATTATTGAAAATCTTTTTTTAAATATAACTGATTTATTTCCCGAATTTTTAAAAAAGTTATTTTAGTACTTCATTACGAAAGCGCTGATTCTATGTATTAAATAAGTACTATTAAATGGCATAGGTGGGCAATAAAGCTAAATTTTATGATTTTAAATCATATACCAAGCTTTCATTTTTTCAATTGCTTTAATGTTCTTTTGATTTTTCGCTGATTTATGTTATTTTGGGCAATATTTTGGGATGTATTGCTGATTTAACATTAAATATGAAGTACTCAAATTCATTATTTTATCAATTGAGTTGCTGTCTTCAAACTAAAATTAAAATGTCATTTGAGGGAATTAATATATAACCTAACTTTTTAGCATTAAAATTGAATGCTTATTCTAGTATTATGAAATAAATTAACTTAACGACGTATAATATTCACCGAAAGAAATATTTGTTGGTTGCTAATCAATATGTCCCTAAAAATAGTAATTATTTTCATAGCCATAAAATATTAATTTTATTCGAAAGGAAAGTAAAACAAATAAATAAACCTGTATAAGAAATATCTTAATGGGTATTACTAAAGTAAATGCCGAATAAAGTATTTTTTATGTTTAACTCTTAATGGAAAAAATTATATTTATGTAATTAATATGTGTTTTGATTTAAATTTATATGCCTTTTTATATTAAGTATATACATATTTTGGCAGAAGTGCTAAATATTCTTGATTTTTTTTAGTTAAAAAGAAACATGATGTCTTATAAATTAGAGAACTGATCAATTCTGAAAAACTTTCTTAAAGTAAAAGTACTTCATTAAGCGAAGGAAAAAAGTAATTTAGTTTATATGGTCTATAAATATGAAGCTAAAATTATTATATTTATTAATAATAATAAGCTTATTATTCTTTCTAATGGAAAATAATACTAATATATCTACTTTGATTATTTATAAGAGTATTTAAATTGAATACTGAAACCGTTATATTATTGATTCATTATTATTATTATTTTAAATATTCTCCAGTAGTCGTATAAAAATTAAAGGATAAAAAAAATATATGTTTTAGTAAAATAAAAGCCTGATTATTTCGAGACAATTTTTATATAATAAGGTATGTGCGAATTCTTCGCTATAGTTTTTCATTTACTTCATTATAATGAGTCAAAAAATAAAAATGCGCAGTAAATTACTTCAGTAGAAAATTGAATTATTTATAATCACTTTATATAAACTGTAATTATTTTTAAATAACTAAAAACAGACTTTTTATTCTACGTTCATTAAATAGTATATTTAATAGTACATTAATAGTATATATATATATTTATTTTGACTATTATTATATATTCATAATGGTTAGTGGGTATTTTTTTTATTTTTCTTTATTATTCCTAGAACTATTACTATATTCAAAGGTAAAAAATGTCACAAGGGTTATTCTCCTCAACTAAAGATTTTGACTTCTAAACATTTTATGTGTCATACAAGCCTATGAAGATCTTTTTAAATAGAGACACCTAAGAACAGTGCTATACGAACTCCACAAATTAATGCGCGTGTAATTTATATATATATATATATATATATATATATATATATATATATATATATATATATATATATATATATATATATATATATATATGAGAGAGAGAGAGAGAATCAAGAATCGTTTGGATTGACATGGCATTGGTAGATGTTATGAGCGAAATATGGATGTGGTAATTGATATATTAAATATGAAAAGTCGTGCTATAAGATATGGATTGTATTCTTGATGGGATACTCTTTGGTGAGTTTTTAATGATTTATTCTATTCATTTGTGAATATACTGTGTTTTTAATTTGAACATTCGGTTTTTAGAAATTTTTAGTTTGAACTTTCGGATTTTTTACTTTGAACTTTCGGATTTTTTACTTTGAACTTTCGGATTTTTTATCTTGAACTTTCGGATTTTTTATCTTGAACTTTCAGATTTTTTAGTTTAAACTTTCGGATTTTTTAGTTTTAACTTTTTGATTTTAGATATTTTTTTAATTTGAACTTTCGGATTTCAAATATTTTTTTTTTAATTTGAACTTTCGAATCTCAAATATTTTTTAATTTGAACTTTCGGATCTCAAATATTTTTTATTTTTTCTACCTATACAACTATTTTAAAGATGGGTGCATCATCTTGGGCGTTTGATGGTTCACATATTATGCACTAAATTGTTTTTAAATTTTAATATTTTAATATTGTAATATCTTTCAGAATGCGATGGCGAATAGTTTTATTTTTCAAGTATAATGGTTTAATTTTAACTTTTTAATTTAAAGTATACTGGTTTAAGTTTAACTTTTAATTTTTAATTTTTTAAGAATTTTTTTGAAATTTGATATTTTCCAATTAACTTACCAAGCGCAAATAGGGGGAAGGTTGGCGCCATCAAACTAGTTTAACCCCACTTATCGGTCCTAAGTCCGAGATTGCACTGGATATTTTATAAATTTTTATTTTATTTTATAATTTTTAATTTTGTTTGAAAACGATGGAATTTTATCTTTTATATTCGCCATTGATATTTTGAAAATGTTTTAGTATTATAAGATTCATATATTTTAATTTTTCAATTGATAATTGTGATTGTTTTTATATATATTTAAATATATATATATATATATATATATATATATATATATATATATATATATATATACTTAAATAAAAAAATATATCAAATAACAATAAAAAATGGTCAGTTGAAACAAAAAAATAAGAATAAAGTCTAGTAAGGTAAAATATATTTTGGGGTTTAGTGTTAAAATCCGGGGTTGAACTTGGTTGATTGTATACATTTCCCTTTGGTGGCTTCTCTTTCGTAGGCTAATATGAATATGTCAGAAAATAATATTGCAATAAATGAAATTATATAATATATTAATAAAAATTAAACCATTTAAAGATATAAAAAAACGCTGACAGTATGCAAATGTATATACATAAACTTGTATAAATAACCAGGTTATTCAATAAGGCTTCAATTCAGTGTTCTTAATTCTTTATTTGAAATTGTAAAGAAGTTTATACTGATCAATAATACCAACCGAATTATTAATCTAACTTAATAATTCTTCTTAAAAACTATTCCTCTCCACTTACTGATTCAAGTATTCTACTGCAATTTTGATTAAAAAAAACTCGCGACGGCATCATTTTTAGTGAACTTTTTTGTAAGTTTGTTTTCCGTATTAATTGAAAAAGCTTTTATCATTTGCATTATTCATACTGTTAAAACCACTTTTTAACGATTAGTTCTGAATTTATTTCGATAAAGTAATTGATTTGGTTTGTTAGATTTTTTTATGTTGTTGTTGAGGAACATTTTTCGAAGAATATTACTAAATGAAAATACAAAACAATTTCTTTCTTCAACAAGAGAACAAATATCGTCTAAAGAAAATTAGATTATTTTATTTGACTCTAACAGTATTTTTTCACATTTGTAATACAGTGATCAAATTGAGAATTTTATCTAATCATTTTATGTAAATTCATTTTTGAGAACCAATGTTCTCAGTTCTTTTTCTAATCGCAGTTCAAATCCTTCAATTCCATTACTAGGAATATTTACGGACAAAAGGAATAAAATAGACAGAATGAAAATCGAATGAACAATAAAAAACTGAAAGTCATAAAGAGTAATATTCTTAAACTGTATAAAAACTTTCCATTAAATGCTGAAAAATTCTTGTTCTTCGCTTTTATTCAATTGCATTTATACTTATTCAATATGCAGATCTGATTCTTTTTTCTTAACTTGTCAATAAGTCCGTAAATATATTGAAATAGCTTTTTTCATTATTATATACATGTTAATTTATAATAAATTATTTGAGTAAAAAATGCAAATGCAACGAAGTTATAAATACTTTATATCTTTGGTAAAAGCATGAAAAATCCATTAAAATATTAATGTAAATTTTCTTTAATTTAATATGTTTCTTTATTCCAACACATCAAAAATAACCTTTGGGTACTTTAATCGTAAAATCGGAGGATTTTTTTTTTTTTGAAAATTGTATTGCGAATTAGATTTAAATCAATTTAAGGGCTCACAGGATTCTTAACAGATATCCGTGCACTCGAAAAAGACATATTTCTTCAAACCAATGTAACTTAACAATAAAATAAAACAATAATTTGAAATTTTTACCACAAGATAATCGTATATATATACATTATTTCGAAAATTTCAGAGAATTTGGGAAGAAATTTAAAAAGTTATAAAGAAATAAAATTAGGACAAATAAAAAAAATCAGAAATCTGAAAATTAGTATTTTACACCGAGCAGGATTCTGAAGTACAAAATTGATCAAAATTTACAAAATTAATATTACTTGGTGTAAAAATGTTCACTTTTGAAGAGTTATACACACTTTAAGAAATTTAGAGAAAAAATATTTTTTAAATGTAATTATAACGAAAATTTAAAAAAATTTAGAAAAAATTAATTAAAAATTAAAATAAATAGAATTGTATTATTTATTTTTTGAAAATTGGATGTATAAGCTATGAAGAGCCTTATTTTGAATACGTGTAAAGAAATTTCAAATTGATACCATTAATAGATTCTGAGAAATCTGCGCGGAAGCTAAAATTTTTTTTGTTTTGCGAAAAATGAAGTTAAAGATAAGAATGAGATAGAGTTTTCGTTTAAGTTTCATCACTTATTTCTCAATAACTTTGGAAGTTTTTATAGTATCAACACAATAGTGATACCAAAATGCTCAGAAATATTGAGGCTGTAACATATATATATATATATATATATATATATATATATATATATATATATATATATATATATATATATATATTCCCAAAAATTGATTTTTTTAAATTTTAGTCCTATGAGTCTTTAATAGAAGAAATTTCTGCAAAAACAACTCGAAACTAAATTTTTAAGACTGTACATTATTTTGTTTAAAGAGACAGTTGAGAATTATGAACTTCAAATTAGATCCCATCTATTATTTTTAAATATATTTTAATTGCGTTTAATTTAAAAATAATCCATAAGAAATTAAAGATTATTATAAGTATAACTGTAAGAGGCTCGCGCCTCTGTCTTGGGGACCTAGATGGGTGGAGAGAAGGGAAGAAACACTCGACATGTGATTCAACTAATCTATTTATTTCCACACCAAAAACAGACACAATTTCAACTAATAATATTAAGAGAATGTCTCTATGAAAACCGTGAAAGTGGAACAACGACAGTAAAACGTGAGTGATTAGGCGACTAAGAAACTTCATCCTTCTTTTAATTAAGTGAGTGAGTGAATGAATATTAACATCGCACTGTTCAGCTACACGAAGGCTTTTGGCGACGGACCACGTAATTTTGAACCATGGTCAAGTGACTTGGACGACACCTGAGCTGGCACCCCCCTCTCCTAACTACCACACCACACCAATTCTTTTAATTAAGGATCTAACCTATTATCCGATTTAATCTAATCTTAATTCAATCTTAGTGAACAATCGACACTCTTTAAGGTTTCCTTCTTTATAAGAAGGAAACCTTAAAGAGTGACGATTGTTCATCTCTCCAATCTAATCACATCACTCCAATTCTAAAATATACTTTCAGTAGAAATCTCACCTGGCTTGAGTATATTTTCTCCCCTTCTCTCTCAAGCTAGAAAATCTCGCCTATTTACAGTAAGTTAATTTACATATCACGATTCTCTTCTTCTGAAGGATTGGTTGTGAATAACACGAATTGATAGCCCAAAGATTTTACAAGAGGAATAATTAAAAAATCGCGTATAGATCCTTCACATAACTAAAAGATAATTTTAGATAAAAGTTCAAATATTTTTTCCATGTTCTTTTTTAAAAGCTTTGCCCAAAATATCGAAGAATATTTAAGACCTTTAGCTGTAATATATATCAATAGGAACCATTTAAACCAAATGAATTAATAAAGCTAAATAATTGATTTCTTACTAACTTTTAACAATATATAACTTTATACACATTGTAATTATTTGCTAATTTTTTATGGGCACGTAACTATAAGTAATATTATTTGGCATTTAATTATAAACTGCATTTTAATCATTCTGTAACTTAAGTATAATTTATATTGTAATTTTGTACCATATATTTACTTTAAAGCAACGTATAAGAAATTCTTTAAGAAATTTAGGTGTACATTGGAGACCAAGTAATTTTGTATAAAAAAAATAAAAAGAGGTTGAAACTTTTCTTAGCCAAGGACCTTCCAAAAGAAGAGTCAAACACGGGGTTATTTTTAACTGATAGATGATGTGCTTGCATCAATAATCTGTGTCTAATGCCTCTTAACTTTTATCTTGTTGTTGACTCTACATTCTAAAAGAGATTTCAAATCCTTTAATCTTTTAAAACGGAGTTCCCGCGGATCGTTCTTCTTTTAACAATGGATATTTTATGCATGCGTTGGTCGATATTTCCTACGATAGGAATAACATTTAAGGGACAGGTTGCTGGAGAAAGTTAAATTTTAAAAAGATCCAAAAATCTTTCGAGTGAGTATATTGGAATGCTGTTGCGTGAAATGGGGGTTTTTGCATTCTTCCCTAAAGATTTTTTATCGTTTTTTATTACTCTTCTGAGCTTCAAGTAAATGTTTCCTGTTTAAACCGAATATTTTCTTTTCCAAACATCTCAGCTAATCTGGCAATGTAAGAAGGGAGGTTAGTATGTGCATCGAACTTCCATTGGGAGATGAGTTGTGTTTCAGAATTCGATCACTGAAATTGTTCTGAATTTTTAAAATCATGTTTAAGTATTTTTGTAAAAAAATGTTTCATTTGACTATGCACGATATTATTTTATTTTTAATTCTTACAAACATGTCTTTATAATCTAACCGGAAACTCAAATACAGAAAAAGAATATCTGAACCATGAATTCACAGAAGTTATTATTCCTTAAGTAATAAAATGCAGTGAACACAAGTTTCTAAGAAATGT